>CAUYPK010053998.1:0-25732 GCA_963574355.1 Loris lydekkerianus | reverse complement strand
TTAGGATCTTATTGAGTATTTTAGCATCTATATTCATTAGTGATATTGGTCTATAATTTTCTTTTCTTGTTGGGTCTTTTCCTGGTTTGGGGATCAAGGTGATGTTTGCTTCATAGAATGTGTTGGGTAATATTCCTTCTTATTCTATATTTTGGAAGAGGTTTAGTAGTATAGGTACTAGTTCTTCTTTAAAGGTTTGGTAGAATTCTGATGTGAAGCCATCTGGTCCTGGGATTTTCTTTTTATGGAGATTTTGTATAGTTGATGCTATTTCAGAACTTGATATAGGCCTGTTCAACATTTCCACTTCATTCTGGCTAAGTCTTGGTATGTGGTGTGCTTTCAGGTATTGGTCGATTTGTTTCATATTTTCAAATTTGTGAGAGTAAAGTTTCTTGTAGTATTCGTTAAGGATTTTTTGAATTTCTGAGGGGTCTGTTGTTATTTCATTATTACCATTTCTGATTAATGAAATTAGAGATTTTACTCTTTTTTTCCTGGTTAGGTTGGCCAAAGGTTTATCTATTTTATTGATCTTTTCTACCCTGTTGAATCTTAGTGCCTGGACCTGAGTTTCTGCATCACACAAGAGGAATACTGTTACCTCCCTGGTATGATCAGGTTGATTTCTAAGCATATTTATACACAGAATTGGTAGTTTTTCAAAGATGTGTCACAAGTGAGGGAATGTTAGTCACAGAGGAGAAATTGCTGGTTGAAGTTGACATTCTGATTCCTCTTATTTGGGGGGTGTCTTTACAATTTATTTAAACTTTCCAGAATCTTGTCTCTAAAACAGCAATACTGACTTACTTATGACAATAGAGTACGTCATCTGTGCTTTCGGAGACTCCATGGCGGGGGTGTGTGTCGGCGGATAACCAAATTCATTATCAGGGATGCAAGTCAAGGGAAACGGTTCTCAAAGTGAACCCATTGAGTCCTGAGATGGCGTCCCTTGGCCAGTTGCCACCGTGAGTACCTGTGACTGCTGCGTTCCTGGTGGCCAGTGGGTGATGAGGACCCTTTACCGTGGTTCTGCTGGGCTGGTTTCCATACGTTGTGCTGCCTGATGTTCAGAATGATCCATCACTGTAGCTAAGTTGCTATTAAAAACTTCCAATGCCCTTTCAGCCGGAGTTCCAAATATTATTGCCCAGTAATTATAAGACCTGTGTGCCTCAGAGTTTTTCTACAAACTTGCACACTTCAGCTCTGTGTGAGTGTTATGGGGTTTTTTACTAATGTTTTTTACCAACTCTCTGACAACATTCTATTTCCCCTTCTTGTACATTTTTTTTCTTTCTTTTGGTGGTTTAGGGTATGTTTATAAAGCTTGTTTTTTTTTTAAGAAGCAGTCTTTTCTCAGGGTTAGAGCCCCAGCTCTTCAGTATCCCCTGTTCCTATATTCCCACTGTTTAAGCTGCTTCTTGGGGCTTCTTAGGTGCTTCTCAGATCTGTGACTGTTTCTGGGTTCTGAACCTGAATCTGTTTCCAGATACGCTGGATTTTTATACTACAATCAGTGCTGTGTGGCTTTGTTGTTCTTTAATACTTTTGGGGCTTAGAATTTATCCTTGTCATTTATAAACTGGTTTGAAAAAGATTAATTGATTCAGTAGTCAACATTTGAATCCAGTTGACTGAACCAGCCCCACCTTGACTGTGGAGTCAGTGGTGTCACTCAGGGAGCTGGGCACAGGGGAGCAGGAGGGGGTGGATGCCCAGCCCCACCTTGACTGTGGGGTCAGTGGTGTCACTTAGGGAGCTGACGTCCATTATACACGATGTATATTATGCACTCTGTACACACACATCCATTATACATGATGTATACTATGGCAGTCTGTACACACACATACATTGTATACTATGCACTCTATACACACACATCCATGATACACGATGTATACTATGTACCCTGTACATGCATATCCATTATACACGATGTATACTATGTACCCTGTACACACACATCCATTATACACGATGTATACTATGTACCCTGTACACACACATCCATTATACATGATGTATACTATGCACTCTGTACACACACATCCATTATACATGATGTATACTATGTACTCTGTACACACACATCCATTGTATACTATGCACTCTATACACACACATCCATTATACACGATGTATACTATGCACTCTGTACACGCACAGCCATTATACATGATGTATACTATGCACTCGGTACACACACATCCATTATACACGATGTATACTATGTACTCTGGACACACACATCCATTATACACAATGTATACTGTGCACTCTGTACATACACATCCATTGTATACTATGCACTCTATACACACACATCCATTATACACGATGTATACTATGCACTCTGTACATGCACATCCATTATACATGATGTATACTATGCACTCTGGACACACACATCCGTTGTATACTATGTACCCTGTACACACACATCCATTATACACAATGTATACTGTGCACTCTGTACACACATATTCATTGTATACTATGCACTCTATACACACACATCCATTATACATGATGTATACTATGCACTCTGTACACACACATCCATTGTATACTATGTACCCTGTACACACACATCCATTATATATGATGTATACTATGCACTCTATACATGCACATCCATTATACACAATGTATACTATTTTCCCTGTACACGCACATCCATTATACACGATGTATACTATATACCCTGTACACGCACATCCATTATACACGATGTATACTATGTACCCTGTACACACACATCCGTTATACATGATGTATACTATGCACTATGTACACACACATCCATTGTATACTATGTACTCTGTACACACACATCCATTATACATGATGTATACTATGCACTCTGTACACACACATCCACTATACACGATGTATACTATGCACTCTGTACACATCCATTATACACGATGTATGCTATGCACTCTGTACACACACGTCCATTATACATGATTTATACTATGCACTCTGTACACACACATCCATTATACACGATGTATACTATGTACCCTGTGCACATACATCCATTATACATGATGTATACTATGTACCCTGTACACACACATCCATTATACATGATGTATACTATGCACTCTGTACACACACATCCATCATACACGATGTTTACTATGTACCCTGTACATGCACATCCATTATACACAATGTATACTATGCACTCTGTACACACACATCCATTGTATACTGTGCACTCTGTACACATGTATCCATTGTATACTATGCACTCTGTACACACACATCTATTATACACAATGTGTGCTGGGCACCCTGTTCGTGTGCGTCCATCGTACATGATGTGTGCTGGGCACCCTGTCCGCACGCGTCCATCGTACACCATGTGTACTGTGCACCCTGTCCACGCGCGTCCATCGTATACGATGTCTGCTGTGCACCCTGTCCGCGCACGTCTATTGTACACGATGTCTACTGTGCACCCTGTCCGCGTACGTCTATCGTACACGATGTCTACTGTGCACCCTGTTGGCGTGCTTCCGTTGTATACTATGCACTCTGTACACATACATCCATCATACATGATATATACTATGCAGTCTGTACACATGCATCTATTATACATGCTCTATACTATGTACTCCATACACACATCCATTATACATGTGATGTATACTATGCACTCTGTGTGTGTATATATAATATAACCTTCAGAGAGACAGAGTTAGTAGCTATAAGAGAGGGATTTCTGGAGCAATCAGCCTGTGTGAGTATGGGCAGAGGAATCCTAGGACCCTCGGTCTCTGGGATGCTGGTCAGGAGGCTCCTTCAAGTCCCAAGACCTCTGAACCAGGGATGCCACTCTTAGACCTGAGAATAGGGAATGGGAGAGGCCACTAATGCAAGTTCTATAATCCGAAATCCATGGAGCCTGTAGCTGTTGTCCTGGAGAGGGAGTGGAACAGTGTCTCCCAGCTCTGGCAGACAGGTGACACATTCCTCGTTTCTCAGTTTCTGTTTTCACCTGACCCCAGCAGAAGAGATGGTGCCTAGAGGTGGAGCTTCCCACCTGGACCCCTCAGACCTCGTCGACCTCCCAAGTGTGCTTCTCTGCTTTCTTAGGTACTCCTTCATCCGGTCACATTGACACCAAAAATTAACATCACAATATGTTCAGACATACATCTTTTGTAAGGGAATTTATTGATTCTAAGAATGAGGCACACTTCAGAATTTTAATTCTGCCTTTAATCATTCCCTTTTTTATATCCCCAATTTTCTACTTAATACTGACTCTATGTCTGTCTTCTCCATTAATTTTTTTCACAGATTTTTTTCTTCTTTTTTTCTTATTTCTTATTTTCTTATTTTTTTCTTATCTTTTTCTTATTTTCTTATTTCTTCATCACAGTGTCTGAGGGACAGTTTCTGCCTGAAAGTTCAGAAGTGTCCAAAGGCCAGTGACAGCGCTGTTTTCATCAGCCCCTGGTTGGCTTTGCATGGTGCAGGTGCCTAAGGAGAAAAGGCCACCTAGATACACATTCATGTCATCTGCAAAGAGTGATAGTTTTGATCTCTTCTGACCCTGTATAGATACCCTGGATTGCCTTGTTTTGCCTGTTTGCGGTGGCTAAGACTTCGATTACAGTGTTAAAAAGCAGTGGAGACAATAGGCAACCTTGCCTGGTTCCTGATCTGAGTGGAAATTATTTCAGTTTAACTGCATTCAATACGATATTGGCTGTGGGTTTGCTGTAGATGGTCTCTACCAATTTAAGAATGTCTCATCTACACCTATTTTTTTAAGTGTTCTGATCATGAAAGGATGCTGGATGTTATAAATGTCTTAACGCAATAACTAAGAAAATGCGGTGAAGGCTATGTTAACCAGTTTCCTGAAAGCATTTCAAATTGTATATAAAACCAGCACATTGCACCCCATAAATTGCGTTAATGTACACAGCTATGATTTAATAAAAAACAAAACAAAAAAAAAGAGAGAAAAGGTCACACTTAGCCGACAGAGCTTTCACACTTTCAGAAACTTGAAGGGACTTTTAGCACTTGTTTTCTGTAATGCATGGAAAACCACTAGAACTCTCCTTACAAATATACAGGGCACAGCTATGAGCTGAGACCCCAATCCCCTTCTCTGTTTGGAAGGTAGCAGAAGAAATCTTTAACAAAACATTTTTGTCCTTCCTTTAAAAAAAAAAAAAAAAAAAGCTCACCTTGTAAACACCTTCTGTCACTAGCCTGTAGTTCTGTTGAATGAAATGCTCTGAAGCAGCCACCACAGGCTGTGATGCATCCAGGTTAAGGATAAGGGGCAGGGGGCAGGCAGGGGGCAGGCTGCCCAGGCGGCTCTGAGCCGTTCCCGAGCACCGTCAGGGCGGGCGTCTGTGTTTCGCAGCCCAAAGTCCCCGTGTGGGGCTTGTCTCCTAGAAAGTTATCCTGGTGGAGAGACTCGGGCAGTGCAAACAGCTATTTCAGGCTGGGCTATTTGCTGAGCGTCAGTAGAAAAAGCAACAGTTTAGTAGCTCTCGGACCTTCTCTCACTGAAGCTGCAGTTCACACATGAAGACAGACGTCCTGTTCTTTACCCTCCTGCGGTCTCTCTGGACAGTAACTGCCTCCCACTCTCCTCCCCAGGCCTTTCTCCCAAGCTGTGGCATCTTACGCCTCTAATCATGGCTTATTCTAATTGTGTTTTTTTCTCAGCATCAGGCCTTTACTGTAGGGTGTCGCAGGCTACAGGGAATGGGGTCATAGTGTGGTCTTTCAGAGCAGTGCTGAAACAGCTCAGAGTCGACAGCAGTGCAGGTGTTTTTATTATTACTGATCACTCCACTTAATTTTGTTCAAAGAATTGACCTGTGGCATTGTCCCGATTGGATACTAGACTCCTGTTGGCTGTAGCTTATTGAGAATTTGAGGATTTATGTCTTGAATGTCTCTCCCCAGCCACCCGTGCTTTAGGCCAGCTCCTATATTACAGCTTCAGTGTTGGTTACGCACAGCTGGCTGTGTTCCTACTTCACAATTTTGGTTGGCTGAGCCAAGGTAAAGTGATACGCTCTGGATCATGAAGTTGTCAACTTAGGGAGCAGCAATGTCGAAGGCCGAGTAAAGGGTCTCTCCTCATGGAGGTTTCCTGGTTACATTTGAAGCTGTGGTTTAAAATATGTGAACTTTGTATATTACAGGTTAAAAAAAAGTGTGGAAAAGGTGTGTTTATAAACACAACCACACATTTGTCTAGATTGTACAATTCTTAACAGTGTCTGTGAGGAATGATCATTTTTTTTCAAGAGAGTTTCTAATGATTTCCTACTAAGTTACTTAAGACTCTGGATAGCCAAAAGTACAACAAAACCCTAGTATATATATTTTTAATTTATTGGAAATCAGTGTGACATTAGTCACCAGCAGAACTAAACGGGGGAGTATAACAGATTGAAAAACATCCACTTATATGCTTAGTAGGAATGAATTTATGATGAGTAAAAGTCCAAACTCAAATCTGAGCTTTATTTTTGAATATTGTTGACAGTGCCAGGTGGTGGTTGGTAAGATCTGGGATGACGGCAGGAGTGATGGTGACATGATACTCCTCACCCTAGGCCCACACACACCTCTGAGAACCCTCTCATCTCTCATCCTAATTATTCAAATTCGAATCTTAGGATTTTTTCCAGCCCCTTTGTAGTGCGAATCCTGAAATAAACCTGATTATTTTCATGCTACCACCTGGCTTCTCTTCTGTGCTTTAGGACACTGTTCTGGCCTTTTAACTCTCTCTTCCTACCTGTTCTTACCTGTGGCTCAGACAGACACACTGGCTTCGGGCATCATTCCCACACTAGTGATGGGGCTCACTCCCAACACTGACGGCCAAAGCTAGTAATTTACCAAGGACCCATGGTGGTGGTGTGTGGATATGGTAATAAAAAATAGTTCTGTTTTTGCCTTTTCTGTAATGTTTCTAGAAAACTGTATTTTTGAAAAAATTATAAAAAGTTCTTATAATTAATAAAAATGCATCTCATATATTATGGATCTTCTTGGTACAATATTTCTCCTATGAGGGACTAAAAATAATCGGGTCTTTTGAAAATGGAAACTGATTTTCCCTAGTGTTTGCACACATTGGAGGTCTCGTGTGAACACAGCAGGAGCCTCAACACAGTAGCTCCCCAGGTACACGTGGGGAGAGTTCAGAGGCACAGAAAGCTTTTCCCTGCACGTTTAAAATTTCAGATGCCATGATTGTCCACTTATGATGTCATTTTGGAACATAAAGCAGGACTACTGAACACTTAAATTTACACATTATCTTGGATTGCTTTATTGTTTTTCTGGGTTTTAAAAACATGTGGCAAAGAAACAGCTCAAATTTCTTTTGTGACATTGGGTCTCCTCTGCTAAATGTAACTTTACGACAAAATGGATGTTTATACTGGTGAATACCCGCAAAATGTTTCTGGAAGGCCAGAATGGAAGTCTGCCTAATTCAGTGTATAATTTTGTGGGTAAAGATGACATAGCAGAAAGTGCATCTTGACATTAGAAAAAAAAAAAGTCATTTTGTCAGGAAGATGTTTCCTTAAAGTATAGGTTGCAAACTCTTGGGCAGAGTCTGGCTGGAGACATGTTTTACTTGGCTTTCCTGACATTTAAAAAAAAAAGGAAAGAAAGTGAGTCTGACCCCCCTCCCAAGCAGAGACTGCTCCCTGGTTATCCACACGGCTCCCACTGCTCCTGCCTCAGGTATTCATGCTCCTTCTGTTCTGTGATTCTTGCTAAGTGAAAGCTGTTTGCAGCGACTCTGACGTGTGTTCGTCCTTTAAGTGGCTGCCAGACTGGGAAGAGCCAGCTGCTTTCTTCCTGCTTCTCCTGGGTCCTCTTGGCTCCAGTCCCAGGACAGACGACAGCAGGCCCCAGGTGGACTGTGGGAAAGGACTGATGGAAGAGGAAGCGGGGAAAAGCATGTCCTGCTCTCCAGAGGTGATTCTTCACAGTCAGGGGATGCAGGGAACCAGGGAAAACCTCCTCACGCCAGTCGGTGGCTCTGGGAGAAAGAGCAAAGAAAACTGTTGTTACTGACGTCACTTTCAGTTTGTCCCACTCACGCATTCGGCAGTTGGATCTGAAGTCTGCCCCTGGGGAGCGCCGGCTCGGCTAGCAGAGGGCTGTGGGGACGATAACGCACCCAGCCTGAGCTCAGTCTTACAGAGTGGTCTCAGCTCACCTGGAAGACTTCTCCACTATGTCCTTGCTGTCTCCCAGGGATAATTATTTTTGTTTCTTAGAGTTGAGGCCTTTTTCTTAACACTGCCTTCTGGATCTTGATTTGGTTACTCTTAGGGACTTGCTTGTCTTGGAATGATTGGGGTAATTTTCAACTTTTCTTTTTTTTTTTTACAGTTTTTGCCCAGGGCTGGGCTTGAACCCACCACCTTTCGTATATGGGGCCAGCCCCTACTCCTTTGAGCCACAGGCACCACCCTTTCAACGTGTTTTTTAATAGGCTCTGTTTGCTTCTCTGTGGCTTTGCTTCCTTCACTCATCTTGTCTAGACTCATTTTCCTGTGATCAGAGTATGGGGTTCTCCTGTTGTTTGCTTGGGGCAGTCCCTTCCCAGACATCCAGCCCAAGGTGGTCTGCTCAGCCCAGCCTGGCCCCCAGTGTGGGAGCTCTGCGGGTCAGAGCGCTCTTGGGCTGTGGCACTCTGCTGGGTTTTCGGCAGTGAATAAGGTCACAAGGACCTGCAGAGGGCAGGCAGATGAAGCAAAATTAGTGGGGCACTGTGCAACTATGATGGCTGTGTAAGGCACTAGATGTACTGTTTATAAAGTGCTTTGCCTTTTAATGAAATTTGTCCATGACCAGTGATGCCATGTGGGTCTTTAGTATGAGGCCCTGGCTCTAAAATAGTGTTCCTTTAATGTTTTTTTTCTTTTTTCTTTTTTGAGACAGAGTCTCATTATGTCACCCTTGGTAGAGTGCTGTGGTGTCACAGCTCACAGCAACCTTAAACTCATAGTCTAAAGCAGGTCTCTTGCCTCAGCCTCCCAAGTAGGTGGGACTATAGGCACTTTTTTGTTGTTGTTGCAGTTGTCATTGTTTAGCAGGCCCTAGGCCAGGTTTGAACCCACTTGCCTTGGTGTATGTGGCCGGTGCCCTACCCATTTGATCTATGGGCACTGCCTAATTGTTTTGAAAATTTTTTGACGTAGGTGATACACACACATACACACACACACATACAAAGGACTATTTTAAACTAGAAATACATGTTTTACATCATTCTTTTTTTGAGAATAAAGCCTCAGAACCGAGATTCCTTATTCCACAGATCTAAACATTTAGTAGTTTTTGATAAATATATTCCAAAAACATTTCTCAGAAAATTTATGCTAATTTACATTGCCGGGAAGTTTTTCCTATATCCTCGTCAGGGTAAAGTGGCACTTTATTTTTATTATTAACTTTAAAAAAAATTATTAGAGCAAAAGAAAAATTTTTATTGGCCACTAATGGTCTTTTCTCTTCTATTGTAATTATGTTATTCATTGAGGATATAGAAAAATGACCAACTTATGATAAAAATCAGTCATCAAACACAAACATTCTTGGATTACTCCTCGAAAAAACAAAAAAGCAAACACCCCCCCCCCCATTCCCAAACTGTTATTATATTCTGCTTTTTGTGGTATTATTGCTGGAATCATATTATAATACTAGTCCTTGTCAACAAAAACATTACAGAATAGAGAATTCAAAGTCAAATGGGAATGGATTGTTGATATTTTTTTTGTGGCTTATAAAGATAAAATTCCAAGGTTTTTACCTGAAAAAAGGATTTAAATCTAAATTGGTTTTAAAATATTATATTTCTAGAAAACTATTATCATATTTCCTCACTAGTATTCTATTAGCAATGAATTTTGGTACTATAATTTTTAATCTTGAGATTTCAGTGCCTTTGCAAGGCCTCACTTTCTCTATCAAATAATCCATGACTATTTTGTGGACAAATGCTACCATTTTTGCTAAGTGATTCTTTGCTTGAATCTACCTGTCATATGAATGATTTCCTCTTGTGATTTTGGTTTTATTGAAGATATGTAGTTCATATACTTTATTTCTTTCTGTGCCGTCTTAGTTATATACACTCGGAAACATGTGCGTAATTTTTACTGAAATATCCTTTGACCTCTACGGTAACACTTTTTTGACTCGTACCCAAAAAAGGCTCAAAAGATTTTAAGCCTTGCCCATGTATTATGAACTACACATGATTTTTATTTCGTAATGGACTAAAAATTCATTTATTCCAATAAAATTGGACCAGGTTTAAGAAAATAAAACCATTTATCCATGGTGATACAGAAATGTAGCAGTGTTTTTATGTTTGATCATTCCTTAGGGAAATATTACATTGGTAGACAACCAGCTGGCGTTAGGGAAAATAATACCCTTGATACGTGCTTAAAACAGCAGTGTAAAATGTAACTGGCTGACAAGCTTGGTTTGGGTTAGGGTCATTTTCTTATTATTCAGAGTACGCTGTGAGTACAGGGAATGATGTCAGTTTCTACCCCTTAGAACTCATGATGGCCAGACATAGTATTTCCCTCTGTTGTCAACACGTAAAAAAAATTTGCGAAATGGAGATTTATGAATTGAAAAGGAGAGGATATTAGTAATTGTTTGTTTTAAGAAGAGAAAAAATCGTTTTTCCAGTATTATTTTAGAATAGAACATAGGAGTTGAAATTTTAAATTCTAAAAAAAACATTGTTTTTAACAAAAAAGTACTTGATTTTTAATACCAGCATTCTGCCTTTCCTTTTTTACTTATTATCACTTAGTCTTTAAATTAATTTCTTTCTTGGGTATGCAGTGGCTAGTGGCAGCCCCATTACCATCCTTTAGGGACTTAGCAGATGTGAGAGGCTGAAGAAATTTTTTTTTATTTTTATTTTTTTTTCTGAGACAGGGCCTCACTCTGTTGCCCAGGCTGGCGTTGCTGGTTCATCAGCCTAACTCATAGAAACCTCAGACTCCTGGGCTCAAGCCATCCTCCTGCCTAAGCCTCCCATGTAGCTGGGACGATAGGTGCCTGCCACCATGCCCAGCTAATTTTTCTATTTTTAGTAGAGCTTGGGTCTCACTCTTGCTCAGGCTACTCTTGAACTCCTGAGCTCAAGGGATCTTCCCTTCTTGGTCTCTCAGCTGCGATTATTGGCATGAGCCCCTCCCTGCTCCCAACCTTGTGAACTGACAACTTTGCAGGTTTGTACAACACCAAAAGTTGACTGAAAAATTGCATATAATACTCAAATGGCATGATAAAAGTGATTTTTTAGTTTGTACTAATATGTCAAACTTTAGTTGGTGTTGTCTATTTCTTTATTGTTGGCACAGTATGGAGCAAGGATACTAAGCTTAGATTATTAGAAGGTTCTATCGTGTGTAACTAGTAACCACTTTTTCTGTGAGCAGAAGATTACAGGTGCTGTTACCATTTATAAATCATCTTTCTGGTTCCATTAGCTGATCTATCACTGAAGATTTTTCAGGAGAGGAGTGCTGTCTTGGTTAATAAGTCAGGGAAAGAATCTATGACATTGTTGATGTTAGGGGAAAATTTTCCTTGTGTTTGATTCAAATGATGAAAATTTTCCTTGTATTTGATGCTTCTTAGGGAAAGAAGATATAAACAATCAACATTTGATTATGTGTTTTTCCATATCGTATAATGTCATATTTGGAAAAGATTTTCTTTCCAGTACCCAAAGGACCAGTTCAAGAATTTAGATGTGTTTTGTACCTTTTAAAGCACTATCTTTATCCACAACTAAAAAGTTAAACAGGAGGATAAAAATTGAGCAAAGTTCTTGAGTAGATGTTTCTTTGAAAGAGATAAACAAATGGCCAAATAGCACTTGAGAAGAAGCTCCCCAGCACTAATGACCAGGGAGTGCAAGTCACATCCATGTGAGACGCCACCTCATACTCAGTGCAGATGGCCACTGTCAAAAACAGACAACAGCAGGTGCTGGTGCAGATGTGGAGAAACTGGAACTCGCGTGCACTGTTGGTGGGGAAGTACAATGATGTAGCTGCCTTGGAGAACAGTATGGCTATTCTTGGAAAATTTAAATATGGAATTATGGCATGACCCAGCAATCAAGGATTCACACAGTGTTTGTACACCCATGTTCATGCCACCATTTTTCCCAAAAGGCAAAAGGAACTCAAGTGTCCATCAACAGACAAATAGTTAAATAAAACGTGATCTATAGATGCAACAGAATCGTGTTCATCCTTAAAGGAGGGAAATCTTGACACATGATTTAATGCAGATGAACCTTGAAAATGTCATTTCTCGTGAAATAAACCAGCCTTAAATATTGTGTGGTTTTACTTATATGAGCCTCTTCAACTAGTCTAGAAATTCATTCTGGACAGTAGGATGATGCTGAAGGCTTGAAGTGGAAGAGTGAGGGGCTGTGGTTTAATGGCCACTGAGTTTCAGCTGTGGAAGATGGAAAAGTTTTGGAGATGGAGGTTGGTAATTGATGGCTGTACAGCAGTGGTTCTCAACCTGTGGGTCGTGACCCCTTTGGGGGTTCTCTGGATATCAGATATTTACATTACAATTCATAACAGTAGCAAAATTACAGTTATGAAGTAGCAACGGAAATAATTTTATGGTTTTGGGGGGGGTCACCACAACATGAGGAACTGTATTAAAGGGTCGCAGCATTAGGAAGGTTGAGAACCACTGCTGTACAGCAAATTGATGCACTCAGTGCCACAGAAAATACAATTAAAAGTGGTTAAAATGATAAAAAATAAAAAGACCCCCTACTATCTGTAGCTCCTCATTAGCCCCTCATTATAGCCTGAAGGGTTCCATAATAGGAACAGAAGGTATATAACACGTGGTCACCAAGTAACATCACGTGTATGACAGCAACTGCGGAGCCAAGGTGTCATGAATACAGTGGGTACAGTGGAAGGATGCCGCCAGGGGTCTTTGCTGTTGAGTCGGCAAATTCCGTGCAGTAGCTCTTGCCTTCTCACTTTTTTATGTATGAGAAGAGAGGGTGCATATTGAAGAGTTTAGTTATGTGGTTCCTCCAAGTGCTTCTTGCTGTTGGAAATTCCAAAGAAAGAGCCCAGAGGAGTCAGAGTGGTGGTGAGAATAGAAGTCTCCACCCCTGGTTGACAGGGTTCAGAAGCACAGCCTGACTTTTTAATTTATTAACAGTTTTCTAAAATTCTGTGACATGAGGTCAATAGTATTAATATCCAAAGGACAAGTTAGAGCTTCTCATCTTCATAAAAAGTGATTGATAGAGTTGAAGTTGAGATGTGGTACAAGTTCTGGGAAATGTTTTTAAGTCCTGTCAAAGGGAATAGGAGAGTGGTAAGAATGAAGATTCGGAAACAACCTGAGAAGTAGCTACTTCAATCTTTGAAAAATGGTTTTACCAGGAAAAAAAAAAAAAAAATTATGTCACCACCTAGAGGTAGTTACACTTTGCGTGATAGTTAAGCTAACAGGGAAAATTGGGGGGGGGGGGGGGGGAGGACCCTTTAAAAACACATTTGTTTGACTACATAGCTAATAAATTTCCACTAGTCCAATCCAATACCTTTATCATCATGGTGACTTTTTGTCAATAGGAAAGGAACATTTATGTGTTTGTGTATTTGTTACAAGTATGTATGTTTTAAAGACTGTGTAGAAAAAGAAGCATATTTTGTATTTCTAACTGCTTATTCTAAAACCAGTATATAGTAGGAAAAAATAGGTGGAAAAGTTGGCCCAGCATAGTGCTCTATCACAGTTAGAACGATTAGAGTTTAGCTTCTAAGACTTCCGTTTTGTTGCCTTTACACCAATAACATTACTAGTCCCTCCTAAGAGATGAAAGACATCAGAGGCTCGGTGCTTGGGGGTGACCCTGTTGTAAATCATATGTCATGTGTTTTTTGGATCAATGTAAACATTTAGCATCCACATATATAGCTAACTAGTAGGTATTACAGTTAGGTGCAGAATATTTTGTCCCCAAATAATAAATGGGCACAATTTGCTCAATATAATGCATGTTTGCCACACGTTCTGTACTGCAGTAGACCCAAGTGTGAGTAACCTGGAGTTTCTGTCTTCAGATTTGTTAGGGTGTGGTTTGTAATTTGGGTAGAGGTGGTAGGATTACTCGTGTTCCTGAGAGGCACAGCAGTGGGAGCTTCCTTGACCCTGTTGATGCACTTGCCTTGTACCCTGGTTTTAGGTTATAGAACATCTTGCTTTGTCAGCTGCCTTAAATTCTATTAGGAAATAGTAGAATGAGACAATATGATTTTTTTTTTTTTTTTTTCAAATAAAGAGGGAATCGTACCATGGGTTTGGGAAGAAGAATGCATGAGATGGCTCTCGAGGGAGGATAGGATGTCTGCCAATTTGGGGAAGGAAGTCAGGGGAGGAAAAGCATCAATCACATTCACAGAGCAGCAGTGGCCAGCATACCTGGTGCGCAGAGGGACTGTTAGAACCCGAGCAGGAGAGGTCGGCCTAACCGAGGAGCATGTTTATCTCAACTCTTTTGAAGCAGCTTTCAAAAAGATGTCCATTTTCAACCTTGCAAAACCAGTTTATCCTAGGTTCTTCGGTATTTGAGCTCTGAGGAAATAGTGAACCAGCAAGGTCTGAAATTCCCCAGACGTTGCCTCTCCTCGTCAGTATTACACGCTTAGGCGCCTGCTCTCAGCTCCACTCACTTCTTTTTGTGGCCCACGTGCTCCGTCACCGACTTTCTCTGCAGGGTGAGAAGGCCCCGAGGACTTAGACTGTCTCAGTTTACGTTGCTTTCCCACAATGCTAAACCGTGTGCAATCTCATCACCCGCATCTTCGCCAACATGGACTACTCAGAACTTTGAAGCACATGATTGTTCTTCTCTGTTAGTGCTGGCGGTTCCCCAGAAGGGAACCAGTGATGTATGACGGTCACACTGACTAGTGATCGTTACTGGCGTACGTTAATATGTTGGTTAGCTGGGATGAATTGTGAGCCTTCTCTGGCTAACTTGTCAAATGCATTTGGCTACTAACTAGGAAAACATTTTTAAAAAATTGTCTAATTCCTTAGCATTGTTATTTAAAGCTTGTCTAAATCGTGTCTTAATGATTCTAGATTATATATACATAATGTGTCCCAGATTAATGAAACATACATGTTATGATTTTGCCTTTAATTGTGCTTACTTGTATGTATTATGTGTATGAGGTTCAAAAAGGAACTGCCGAAGGCTGGCTTTGATACTTCTTTGGCTTTTCATAAGCTTTATGTTCTGATAGAAAACATTACACAGGCTATAAATGGGCTCTCCAAAGTGTTCCTTTCTTACTTAACAGCTGTCAGAATAGGCTGCTGAACTTGGGTGTCAGTAAGGCCAAATTGTCTGTAGGGAGAAAATCTCTTTATAGATTTGAATAAGAAGTAAGACACACACACACACACACACACACACGTGCATGTGTGCACACTTTTTGAGTGTCAGTGTCGACTGGCAGGTGTGTGCGAGTTGCCTGGTTTGCCTGTCTGTATCATTTCTCCTGGAATGACAGCTTAACAGTTTTCCTGGTTGGATTGTGTTAAAATCTTTAAAGTCTGCATTCACTAAAACATATGTCTAACATTTGGGCAGCCAGAGTCTGCTCGGTCATTTTAATGGAGTGTAACTTAGCAGCTCTTTTATTATGGCAGATACCTTGCTGTTAAAGCTACGTTAAAATTTCATCCATCAGGAGCCTGCCTTTTCATTATTGCATTGTTCCGAGACGTGTGGAAGTTGTGTGTACTTTTGCACTATCTTAAAAATGGATTTTGTGAAGAAAGTAATAGAGTATGAAAATTAAGAGGGCACACGTAACACAGTTAAACAGCTTATTTGAATAGTTTTCATCTAATTGACTTGAGAGTCTGCCGTGTTCAGAGCACTGCACCAGACGTCCTGCACACAGAACTTTAACTCACGGCCATGGGTAGGGCAAATGGGTAATGGGGAAAGCCCTCGGGAGCCAAACGAGACGTAAGTCGCTGTCGAGGTTCCATTGCCAGGATACGTCTCTTCTGGGCAATGCTACGTGTTCAGTGCTGGGACTTTGGTCACCCCTGTCAAGGGTGCGACTAATTAAAGTGGCGAGAAAACTCATTGCCTTTCAGGACCCTTCTGTAAGTTTTCTTGACAAATCTACAGCCTTCGTGGGGTACAAAGTCCTTTTGTTTTTGGTAGAGGACAGTTACCCAGTCCTGATCTTTAACTGGCTTGGCTTCCATTAGCGCCATTTGTCACCTTTAACTCATTGGTCCTCTGTCTGCCCTGGGCTGGAATCCAGGAGCAGTGCTTTGTGGTAAAAAGTTGGAGCAGCTGATACTGGAAAATCCAGCCTCATGTGATCTTTCCTGGCTTTGATAGGTTCAGACACTCTTAATGTTTTTCAAGTGGAGACATGGATTTATTGCAGAAGAAAACCTGAAAACTATAAAGAATATTTTCTTCCAAAGAAAATGAATTTTAAAGTATTATCAATATTTACATCTATACTTATTTGTTTTTAAAATGTTGATGACTATGTCCAGTGAAGGACACTATATTAATTTTTACCCTCAAAGTAGATCAAAATGGTAAATTTGGTGAGAGACATTTCCTGGCAGTTGTGTATTATTTTGTCTACGTATGTGAACATTAAAAGCCTATTAAAGTTGACAAAATATGTACTTTAATTAGAATATCTAATCGAACCACAAAAAATAGAATGAGCAAAATTTTCTTCACTTTTTTTACATTGGTGGCAATTTCGTTTTCACAATATTAACAAAATAGTATAGAAAAGCAATCTTCAGAAATTATAGTAAATTGAAATTCTGAATGACAAAAAGCATATACCAAATGGAATTTCTACTATACCTCACAAAACAGTGTATCCAGACAGTTTAATGCATGTTAATTCTTTGGTAGTGTGACTGAAAGTTTCTGTAAAATTTTCAGCTGGGAGCCCAGCAGGCAGGTATCTTCCCGGCAGTCACGGTTTGCTTTTATGGGCGTCACTTCTGAGCTCTCTCCTCCTGCCACGTTTTCTCTTTCACTTATTTGTAAACAAGGGGCAATTTCCAGAAACTCAAAGCGTTTTCACTGAGTCTACCCTCTATTTCTTGATGTTTTTAAAATTTCTGGAATTCTGTCCGTATCTGTCAGTGTAACTCCATCTGAGAACACAAGTTTTTTGTAGCACACACACAGAGTTGTTGAAGACCTTAAACTATTAATGTTGAGAGTTTACTTCTCGTTTTGTCTTGTGTCCAGTAGCTTTGAGGGTAAAGTGATGTGCCGGACGTGACCCTGGTGTGCGGGGGATCAGCAGGATGGGGCGGGAAGACTGATGGTGTGTTTCTGTTGTGTTTTTGCTGCTGGGGTTGGAGTCTCAGGATTCCCGTGTTCCTGGAGCTAGTTGTGGGAGAGCTTAGAAAATGTCCTCGTGCAAAATACATGTGCTTGTTACCTTCACCTTTAATTCGAGGGCTTTCTTCTTTATTTATTTTTATTATTTTTTTTTATCAATATGAAATGTGTTAATTCAGTTTGGTAAAATTTCTCTATATAGCAACACATACAGTCTGTGGAGCTTTCTTCTTTAATTTAGATTTATTCAGACTACTTTCAATGATCTAAAAATACACAATGTAAAAAGACCCTTTCTCATACTTTCAGTTAAAAAGAGATCTTTTGGGACTGTTTATACATGTTCTCTCAACATACACATTGAAAAGATATTTTTCTTGGTGCCCTCACCAAGATGATTTTTCTTATAAATGAAAATATATTGTTTGCAGCTTGCTTATTTTACCAATTATCATGGGCATCTTCTGACATCCTTGGTCTTTTTTTTTGCAGTTTCTGGCCAGGGCTGGGTTTGAAGCCACCACCTCCAGCATGTGGGGCCAGTGCCCTACTCTTTTGAGCCACAGGTGCCGCCCGACATCCTTGGTCTTTTTCATGGCTGCATATTATGTTATCACATTGTTGTGTGCTGGTGTGTTTAGTCCTTCCCTGGTGGAAGGACAGGGAGGTCTCGGGATTCATCTGCTCACACGTCATCCTGCATGAACCTCACGGAGTGGAAGCATTTGTCCTGGGCCATCTGTGCTTAGTTTCTGTGCTCTACAGCAGGCAGCAAACACAGGCTGTCTTCCCTGGTTTTTGTTGATTCAGGGATCATTCTGACGGTTGGTGTTTGGTCTTGGGTAGCCTGAGCTCAGATGAAAAGCACCAGTTTGGTTGTGTGGGGTTTTAGGGTAATGGCATTTTTATATAAGTTTCTCATTTCTACCTGCTGGAAATTTGATGTACCATCTAGCATGATGGATTTTGGCGCTCAACCTTAGATAGTTTTATGCTGGCAGAATTCTTGGTTTCAGAGCTATGAGGAAGGTCTGAGTTTCAAACCTGGTGTGTTTCCCCCCCTATTGGTTATTCTTAAAGTTAACATCTTTGAGAGAGTATTTTGAAAATATATTTTTTGTGTGTGTGATTATGGAAATTTGTGTCTATGATTTTCTATCCAGGTGCATTGAAATTTAACTTGTGACTTTTACTAATGGCATGATTAATCACAGTCATAGAAAGATAAATGTGAGTATCCCAGGGGTAGCATTCCCCTGGGGATGGGTTGGCGTTCATTAGGGTGCTCATTAGATTTCGTTTTCTTGAGTCACTATTTGCGTAAGTGATGTAGTAACTTATCTTTGTCTCAGCTTTTGGCCGTATCTTGGGGACTAACATCTGCTGACTGAAATTGCTTCATACTTTTAAAATCCTAAACTATAATTACCTAGAATGGATGAAATATTTTATCTTAATGTGTATTTTTGTTTGGGATATTTTATATTTATAAAATGGTAACAGATTTTAAGAAAGGTGATATCAATTTATTAGAAATTTAGAGACAAAACTACCACTTCTCTTTGGTAATATGGTAGGTAATTGGTCAACATTTCTCAAGCAATAACTTGCTGTTGATTTTTACCTGCCAACACAGCTGGAATCCCACGATGTCACAGCTATACTTTTTGATTTAGTATTATGCTGAGTGTATGGTGCACAGTGTGTAGAAGGACGTCCAGCCACTGTTGATGCATCCTGCCTGTCTGTGACACTTTGACCTGAGAATGCAGCGTGTCACCAACCAGCTTCTGTTGCTCACGGCAGAGAGGGCTTTGCTGGTTTCCTTGTGCAGTGATTTCCTACTGTTGGGTTCCTAGGAGCTTGAACTTTTCCTTTGCTATATAGTTTTGACATGTTGTTTTATGTTTTCCTTTTCCACAGAACGATTATTTCCTAAAACCATTGTTATTTATAAGCAAAAATGCCCCCAAATGAACAAAAACAGTTTGACTCTTAAAGTAATATGAAAAAAATTTTGATATTGCAATATTAAGTGTGAAATATTAACTCAGTTTATAACATACAGATATCTTATAATAATGAGTATGTATTTAAAATTACATGCATGGAATCACAGGTCTCATTTATCTTTTCTACAGGGATTATAAACTATACTCCAAAAATTTTTTTCAAGTGCGAAAATGAGTTGACTGATCTCTTAAAAGGGAATTGTAACTTACTTGGTGTAAAATTGAATTACTGATTTGTATACTGTTTGTTGAATTCAAATATTTTTGTAACTGAATTAAAGCGGCCGTCGTATGCTTGAAATACATTTCCTCTCCAACCCGGGCTTTGCTTCTCTCTTTCAGTCTGTGATCAAAACAGGACGTCTGCTCATCAGTCACGAGGCTCCTTTGACGGGAGGCTTTGCCTCGGAGATCAGCTCCACGGTTCAGGTAGAGTGACCATGAGCCTCGGCTCTAACACTGTGCTGTCGCTTGTGCCTCCTCCAGAAGAACATAAATTACTCGTCACGGCGTATGGAAGCATGCGCTTTCTGGAAATGTACAGTTCCATTCTGATTCAGCCTCACTGTTCTTTAGTTAATGGTGTAATTAGATCTTCTAAAAAAAAAGACCTTAAAATAATGAAAGCTGAAAAATCCTTTAGGGTAAGAAAAAGGTTTGAACTGAGTTTAATAAGCTACCATGGGTTATATTTGCCAGGTTAACAGGAAAAGAAAAATCTTTTTAAGTCTGAATCTGACAGAACTCTTAATATAATTTATGGTGGTTATGGAATGGGTTGATTATGAAATTCATCTTAAGATTTTCACAGCCTTTCCCTTCTAAAAGTGCCTCTCCAAATTCACTAATTTAAATTCAATAAATAATTAAGAGTAATTTATTAGTTTAATAATCAAGTTAGATTATGCTATAGAAGTGCTTTAGAAGTGTTTTAAAAACTGATTTTTAAAAAATGTTCATTTAAGCTGCTGCATATCAGGAAAAAATATTATACACTTGTTTCTGGAAGAAATTTACTTAGAACTTTTATTCACATTTATATGATAGATATGCATAAGATAATTTAAAGCCTTTCCCCCCCATATTTAAATTGAAGTTATTTTAAATGTAAGGTATGTGCATTTTTAAGTTAGAATATCTTTGCAGTTTGCAAACATTACTGGTGTTAAAATGTATGAGTAGGGAATTTCCATAAGACCATGTGGCTCACTAACTTGACTTAAAGTTAGGATATGTGAGTAGTGATAAGTTTATGTTTTTAAACTTTTAATGAGTAAAGAGTTACTTTTACCAGTAAAATATCTTTAAATGCTAACTGGCAAAATTGTAAATATTTTAAAAATACGTAAAGCAGGTTTAAACAAAGGTTTTAAAAACTAGATTAAAATAATCCACATTTACATTCAAAAACAAATTTATTTTTTATGTTATATAGTCAGTGACAAAATCAAGAAAAGCAAATATTTGAGTTTTGTAGATTTGTTGGTTTCCTAGTTATTGTATAAATTAAAATTTGAAACATGCTATCATTCTATAACGTAAGCACCCCCCGTTTGTTGTGCCTTTTATTCATGGAGGAGCATGATATACTACATTTGTGGGAAAAAAATGGGGATGTAAGAAAAAATCACTGTACTACTGAGAGCTTGCTTCAAGCCAGAGGCAAAATGGGAAAAAGAAACTATATCTCCGACTCACATATATTCTACTGAACCGTTGGAAATGATAGTGCTATCATTTGCTAAAAGCAACTTGGACAGGCCTGTTAGATTTGTCCATTTACTGCTGTGATAATTATCTCAAAAGTTTCATTTGTGCATAATTGTAAAAGGAAAACAAGCAGAACTTAGATAACACAACTCCTCTTGCAAAGTTTTCTTCCTCTGAGTGTGCTTTTCAAATTTGATCTCTGTAAATCATTGGGAGACTACAATGAATCTAATATTTTTCAGACTGGAAAGGAATTAGAAACATGACCTAATCTAGCATCTCCTGGTCTTGAATAATACTTGGATTTATGTTAATGGAAAAATGTCTTTCAGGCCCCAAGAATATATTAGTGAATCCCAGTTAGAGAAACACTATTAAGAATTAAACATAGACACGGAAACTAGCTGCACCAAAAATCATTAACATATTAGATCCCTGAAATTATGTGGTAATTGTTAGTAGTAAAAATCGTCAATGTGCCTATCAGAATATAATGATATTTATATCAAAATATGAAGATACCCTAAAAAAACAGGATAGCTTGTGATACTCAAGACTATGTCATAGATTCTCAGGTGTCTGCAGTCTGTACCTCGAGAAATGTTGATTGAAACCACCTGTATTCCTTTTACAGAAGAATGTTTGTCATCCAGAGTGCTTGTGCCTCATGAAGTTTTTAAAGACAGTAGGATGTCTGGGACTAGGGCAGAGGTCTTGAATGAATGCTAAGTGCACACATATGTATTCTCATTCAAAACCTCCTCCCCCACCCAAAGAGAAAAATGGAAGTCATTATAAAACATTCTCTGTTTTCCATGGTAAATTTACTCAATCAGCTAACCACAAAATGACTTAAGGCAATACTGTAATATCAATTTTGTAGGGAGGGTCTGTGTTTAACATTTGGGTAATTTGAGTTCAGATTTATTAAGATGAGGATGAATTTGAAAGTGTACATCATTGCTTTTGCCTAATTTAGGTTTTATTTACACTGATGTTAAGTGTAGAAATTCAATTTTAACAAATTTAATGAGCATGGCATCCCCAATGTTTGGTGTTTGTAGCTTTATCTGTTGGTAAGGGAGGTTAAAAAAAGAAAGCTAGAAAGAAAGCTAGATGCTGCGAAATTTCATTTTCTTTTCTAGCAGTAATGTTTGCATATAATTTAGAGTAATCTGAGTAGTAGAATGTAGTGCTCAGAAATTACTTTACGCGCACATCCCACTATGGCAGCCATCTCCGGGGAGCACCTCTGTAACGGCCTCCTTCCCTGTGATAAGGGGAACCTGTGTCCTATCACCAGTGCCCGGGGTGGTTTAAACTGAAGTCACCTCCGTGTGAGGTGCGGTTGCTCTCACCACTTGGAATCATTCATATTTCTGTATTTTTTTTGTTTGTTTGTACTTTGTAAGGTTAAAACAGATAAAACAGGGTTAAGGTATTGAAAGCCAGTTTTCCAGGACGGCAGGCAAAATCTTACATGGATGACTTTTTATTGTCGTTTTGGAAAAGAAGTTTGAAATTATGGATGAGAATGGCCTATAAATTTGAGTACTGTTGATTAAAATAGCAGGTTATTGTCTCTACCAATGCAAATTTTATGTGAAAGTGAGAACAAAAATTGCTCCGCAGGCATTATTTTGTGGAGGATAGGTGGCAAGTTTTTAAAAGCTCAAGGTTAATCCTATAAAATTGCTCTTAAAATAATATTGTAAGAGAACAATTATTAACAGTAAAATTACTGTTTTTAAAACCTGAGAACACCTGAAAATCTGAAATACCCTGGTTTATTCAAATTTTAAATACCTATAATAAAAATAAAAGAATATTGAAGGGAACACAGCACTGAGGAGAATATTCTTTTAAGCTTACAATTGGTGTTTTTAGACAGGAAAATTGTATCATGCTGCGTAAAATTAAGCATCCAATAAAGGAACATTTATTATAAGACAGATTATTGATATTACTATTAAAAGATTATTTTTAGTATGCAGATAAAATATGAAAGGAATGAATATAGATTGTCATAATTTATTGACGTAACTTTAATTTATGACATATGACTCTTCCATCATACAGGGAATTTGCTATACACAATTTAAGTTTGCTCATGCCTGCAGCTTCTTCTTCATAAAACCATTTATTATTTTAAAGAAGTTTATTGCTGGGCGGTGCCTGTGGCTCAGTGGGTAGGGTGCTGGCCCCATATACCAAGGGTGGCTGGTTTAAACCCAGCCCCAGCCAAACTGCAACAACAACAAAATAGCCAGGCGTTGTGGCGGGCGCCTGTAGTTCCAGCTACTCAGGAGGCGGAGGCAAGAGAATCACCTAAGCCCAGGAGCTGGAGGTTCCTGTGAGCTGCGTGATGCCATGGCACTCTACCAAGGGCAATGAAGTGAGATTCTGTCTCTACAGGAAAAAAAAAAAAAGTTATTGCCAACACCCATAGTGTGAAATAATGTAAACTCACAAAAGTGATTAGGAGACTACTTTATGTTGATCAGACATACTTTTTTTAAACTTGTATTTATTAAAAGGTTTTTCATACAATTTTTACATAGATGAATGCTTGCAAAAAAAAACCCCCAAAACAGAAAAACAGTGCCTCTAATTTATGAAGCGCTTTACATTCCTATTGGGTTTAATTTGGAGGTCAACTGGGAGGCAGGGCAAGGTGAGGCTTGGTGTACTTGGCCCTGCTCTGGGGAAGACCTCTCTGTGGGACGTCCGAAGCCTCACTGTCTCTCCCTATCTAGTTTACGTTCCCATCTGTTCTCACTTTGCAACAAGGGAACTTTCTCCTGCTTTTATTTGACACATACTGCAGCTTGAGGCCTTTGTTTTAGGGAGTCAAGCTTCTACACTCCAATTTGTGGAAAAGTGCAAAGACTATAGAGTGCACATAATTCATTCACTTTTTGTTGCGTGATTTGTAGCACAGATTTATTTACTGTGTAGTTTGAGTAAAGATTTCACTGTTTCAGAAAATTATATGAATTAATTTTATATGGTGTTTGTATTCAGTTTTATATAGCTATGGCTTTTCAAAACAAAGTCTTTAGTGTACAAAAATGTGTGAACCTCATCTGTTTTACTATTCCTTCAAATGAGTTGGTATTTTATGTTCTAGAATGCAGTGTTCAACATAGGCATTATTTATTTCAGTAGAGAAACCAAATAATTTGTGATATTTTAGCAGTTTTAAATAGCATAAGTTTTTAAGCATTATAGAAACCAATCTTTATTATTAATTTGTAACACATTCCTATAATGATGAAGTAAATTCTGAATATGGTAGAATTGTGTGATAACAACCCCCCCCCCCAAACCCAGTCTGGATACAATGCTTAATAAGAGTGCCAAAAATTTTAGGGATGTGGTTGGCTTAAAGGTTTGAGTATTTTTTTTTTTTAAACACATGGAAGCAATAACAACGATGAAGTCCAGTTGGAGAGGATGGTGAATTTCCGTACCATTGTTACATCCTTTCTGTGCGGTCTCTCTTCTAAGAATTGGAACTCAGAAACTGTGCACACTGACATATATTTATAAGATTATCAGATTCTAATAGTTTGAAAGGATTTTTATAGACCCTACATGAATCATTTTGTAAAAGAAAAGTTTTATAATTTTCATGTAAAAGAATTTTGCTTTTTTCAGGGTTTCATGTTAGAAGGTTTATGCCAAAGGGACTTTTTTTTCTTATAAACTTCTTATTAATGCTAAATTTACAAGCACACCGTTTAAAGACTTAAGTTTGAAGAACTGGGGGTATGGTCTTGATTTTTTTACCATTGTGGAAAATGTTTAATTAAAATTGCCATGCCGATAAATTGAGTCATCAGAGAAAATCATCAGAGTAGTGATTTGATGAATATTTTACCGCAACGTTGTACTGTCAATTAAAGAAACATCAGTGATTCAAAACGTTTTCCAACGACAACAACAGACAAAGCACTCAGGGGAAGTAAACTTTTATACTAAAAGATGGAGCCAGAGCACCCGGGGAGCAGTTTGACGCAGCGTGTTCAGATAGAAGGTGGCCTTTTTTTTTTTTTCATGCTAAGCTAAAACCTTTTTTTTTTTTTTTTTCCCTTATTTGTTTCCTTAGTTTTATTTTTTATTTTTTTTTTTTTATTAAATCAAATCATAGCCGTGTACGTTAATGCGATCATGGGGCACCATACACTGGTTTTATGGACCGTTTGACACATTTTCATCACACTGGTTAACATAGCCTTCCTGGCATTTTCTTAGTTATTGTGCTAAGACATTTATATTCCACATTTACTAAGTTTCACATATACCCTTGTAAGATGCACTGCAGGTGTAATCCCACCAATCCCCCTCCCTTTGCCCACCTTCCAGACCCTCCCTCCCTCCCCTCCCTTTCCCCCTTCCCCCTATTCTTAGGTTGTAACTGGGTTATAGCTTTCATGTGAAAGCCATAAATTAGTTTCATAGTAGGGCTGAGTACATTGGGTACTTTTTCTTCCATTCTTGAGATACTTTACTAAGAAGA
>CAUYPK010053997.1:0-13572 GCA_963574355.1 Loris lydekkerianus | reverse complement strand
GTTGAAATTTTTTATATTAATATTTTTTTTTTTTTTTTTTCCTGGTTTGGTTATCCAAGGGTTTTTTTATTTTTTTGGCCTTTAAAAAAAAAAAAAAAAAAAAAAAAAACAACTTTTTGATTTATTGACCTGTTATATAATTCTTTTGTTTTCAATTTCATTTAATTCAGCTCTAATTTTGGTTATTTTTTTCTTCTGTTGGGTTAGGAGTTGGAATGTTCTTCCTTCTCCAATTTCTTGAGATGTTTCATTAAGTTGTTAACTTCCTCTCTTTCCGTTTTCTTGAGGAAGGCTTGCAGTGCTATAAATCTTCCTCTGAGGACTGCCTTTGCAGTATCCCATAGGTTCTGATAATTTATGTCTTCCTTATCGTTTTGTTCCAAAAATGTGGTAATTTCCTTCTTAATCTAGTCTATGACCCATCTATCCTTCAGCATAAGGTTATTTAGCTTCCATGTATTTGTATGAGTATGCAGATTCCTGTTGTTATTGAGTTCAACTTTTATTCCATGATGATCTAAGAAGATACAGGGAATAATTTCTATTTTTTTTAATTTGGTGAGATTAGACTTGTGACCTAGGATGTGATCAATTTTGGAGTATGTTCTGTGGGCTGATGAGTACAATGTGTATTCAGATTTGTTGGGATGAAATGTTCTGTAGATTTCTGTTAAATCAAGATGTTGAATGGTTAAGTTTAAATCTAAAATTTTTTTGCTTACCTTCTTTTTGAAGGATCTATTTAACACTGCTAAAGGGGTGTTAAAATCTCTGACTACTATGGAACTGGAGGAAATCAAGTTGCTCATGTCTGTTAGAGTTTTTCTTATAAATTGAGGTACATTCTGGTTTGGTGTATAAATATTAATAATTGAAATCTCATTATATTGAGTATTACCTGTAACAAATATGAAGTGTCCACTCTTATCCTTCCTTATTTTGGTTGGTTTAATGCCTATTGTATCTTTGAATATTATTGCAATACCTTCTTTTTTTCTGTTTTCCATTTGCTTGGAATATACATGACCATCCCTTCACCTTGAGTCTGTATTTATCTTTTAAGGTATGGTGAAATTCTTTTTTGCAACAGATATCTGTCCTGAGTTTTTGTATCCAGTCAGCCAACCTGTGCCTCTTTAGAGTGCAATTTAAACCATTCACATTAATTGAGAATATTGATAAGCTTTTTGAAAGTCTGGTGGACATTTTTAAATTCTTTTGCGACTGTGGAAGTTGGAATTTGATCAAAAGTTTCTGGTTGAGTTGACTTTTGTGGTGGAAGATTACGGTGGTCATTATGGGGGATATGTCTGAGAGTATCCTAGAGTGCTGGTTTAGTTATGGCAAATTTCTTCAACCTGTGAATTTCATTAAAGTATTTCATTTCTTCTTCATAAATGAAACTCAGTTTAACTGAATACAGGATCCTGGGTTGAATTTTTTTGTTGTTGTTTAATGAGATTAAAATTCAATGACTATTATCTTCTAGCTTGAAAGGTTTCAGCAGAGAGATCTGCAGTTATTCTAATATTCTTATCCTTGTAGGTTATGGTTTTCTTATGTCTGACTGCTTTCAGAATTTTCTCCTTCATATTAACTTTAATTAAATTAATTATGATGTATCTGGATGATGTGTTATTCAGGTTGAATCGTGCTGTAGTTCTGAAACCGTCTACTATCTGCATTTCAGAATCTCTTGGCATGTATGGAAAGTTCCTTTTCATAATCTCCTGAAAAAGGG
The DNA here is from genome assembly GCA_963574355.1 of Loris lydekkerianus. Lineage (NCBI taxonomy): Eukaryota > Metazoa > Chordata > Mammalia > Primates > Lorisidae > Loris > Loris lydekkerianus. The sequence continues at coordinate 11,831 of CAUYPK010053997.1, read as the reverse complement.
ACTCTGTGCCTTGTGAAGCCACTTCGTCACTTTCGGTGATCCCTATAAGGCGAATATTGGTTTTATTCAAATTATCCCATAGCTTACTGAGAGAGTGATCAGTTTTCCCCTCCATTTCTCTTTCTCTTTGAAAATTTGGGAGTGTTCAAAAGGTTTGTCTTTGATGTCAGAAATCCTTTTTTCTGCTTTCTCCATTCTGTTACTGAGGGATTCTACTGTGTTTCTCAGATCTTTGAGGGCTGCAACTTCTTGTGTCAATGTGTCAATATCTTTGGTCATTTTGTCTTTGAATTCACTGAATTCTGGAGATATCTTTTGGATTGCTGCTTGAAATTCTAATTCGATCTTATTTGCTATCCAGATTCTGAATTCTATTTCTGACATCTCAGCCATTTGTTTATGCATGGGATCTTGTGCTTTATCTGCTTTGTCGTTCTTTGTGGGAGTTGATCTACTCTGATTATTCATATTGCCAGAGTTTTTCCATTGATTATGCCCCATCATTGTTTTTCACCATTGCCTCTGGCCGTTCTCAGAATTGTGGACGTGTCTCTGCATGATTGGACCCCAGCAGAATCACTCTATTGTTTTTGGAATTTTGTAGGGTGTGACCTTGTGTAGCTCCTCTAGGACTGCCCCAGCCAGGGAGTTCTGGCTGTGAGAGCAGCACCAGTGTGTGGCACACCCAGATCCAGCAACATGGCAGGAGATGGTGTGCACAGTTCTGGGAATACCTGGTGCCCAGTGACTTTGGCACAGAGTGGCGGGGGCTCCAGCAGTCTTTGGCCCAGAGAATGGCTCCATGCAGAGGGTTGGAACACTCCAGAGGGAGGGTGTGTGTCCTGCAGCTTCCAGAGTCCCTGGTCAGACAGCTGGGGCCAGTGTGGAGGCTGGGAGGGTACAGGAGGGAGGACGTGAGCTGCGTGGCTCCTGGAGTTCCTGGCCAGGGCAGGCGGAGGCTCAGTGGGTGTAGAGCATGGGGCCACACAGTTGCCGGTGTAGGCCCTGGTTGGGGTGGGCTTGTAGAGATCTGGTGTGTGCAGGGTGTGCACACGCATTGTTGCTGGCAGAGTCCCTGGCCGGTTTGGGCGTGCAGAGGCCTGGTGGGAGTAAGGCGCAGGTCCGTGCTGTTGCTGGTGGAGTCCCTGGCCGGGGTGGAGATGTGGTTTTGCAAGTGAAGGAATAAACATAAAAATGGGTTTGTATAAGAAAGGAAACATTAAGTAGGAAAGAGAGATGTGAGTAAAGATAGTATGAAGAAAGATAATAATATTGCATAGAAAGAAATTGGGTGGAAGATTTTTGTCCTAAAATACTTTGGGAACAAAACAAGAAAGATCTACAAATGTTGTTATATGAATGTGTGGGGATATAAAGATAGTAGTAATAAATTTTGTAGTAAAATACTTGAAAAAAGAAGGGAATGTTTATTAACCTTTCTGACTCTTATTTCCTGGCTATTCTGAATTATCAATTCAAGCTCAAAGGTTAGATATTTTCAGGGGAAAATACAAGCTCAGGTAAAACGGACATAGAGCCTGACCACATCAATTCATCTCCATGGTTGTACTCTTGAGTGTCAGTTTATGAGACAGGATTTTCTTTAGGTCAGACTGACTCTGGGTTCAGAACAACAGCTCCCTGATACCTGACTATGAGTCTGTGTCACCAACTGTAATAGACATGGAAGAGCCCACGGGTTCAGATCACTAAACTTGTAATTGTGGGTACATTCGGACAAGTGCACAGGTTGAGGAGATCACCTTCCTTTTGAATGAGGGGCTAATGAAGGTGCTGGACATCTGTTCTTTCCCACAGATGGGTCATACATCCTCTCACAAACAGTTCACCCTTCAGGGCTGCATCCTGTAGCATTGATAACTTTTTACCCCTCAGACAATGAAGAAAAAAGTCTTAATTTTTGGTGGTCCCAAGCCTGGACTCAGTACCAACTCCCCAATTATGAACAATAGCCTCCATATGGCACCTTAGGCAATAACACCATTTTACAACTTGACTTATTGTAGCAAGAAGGGAAAGGAGTCTGAGGTTCCCTAAGTGCAAGCTTTCTTTTCTCTCAGAGATAACCCACAACTATGTAGAACACTACCAACTTATCTAGGCATGGCAACAGCACCTCATTCACCTTCCTTTGTGCCTCTACATCTGCAACAACAATCTTCAACTAGTGTGCCATGAAAAATTGTAAAAATCATTAATTAAATTATTTTCAAAATAAGTTCAAAGCACAGTAAGTATATTCTTTTTGTGTACTCTTTTTTGGGGGTCAGAATAATAAATTAAAGTGTGTTGTGGAAGTTTAACTACAGGTTCAAGTGTAATGTGAGATTTAAAAAAGGTTTAAAAACACTGCTTTAGAGGAACCTAAGAGCCCACTCCAAAGTTTCCCCTTGCTCCATTGGGACCCACAGGAAGACCCTGTATCCTTTCTTGTGTCCCTTGCTGGAAATTGTGGATGATGAAAGAGGGACTGCTTAAGTATTTGTTCCCTTTTCTTTGATGATTTTAAACAGAAAGTTTTTGGATAACCCTAAGTATATAGATGTTTTCCAAGATCTAGGACATAGTTTTTACCTCTCTTGCAGGCATGTAATGCTATTACTACTAGCCAAAATTTTAAAAGAGAAAAATGAAATGTTAGAAGAGGGTAGAAAGTGGGGATGATTTGTGGTTCATCATCAATACTGATAATAGTATGTCTTCTGATTAAAGGGCTAGGTACCCACAGGAAGACAGGCAGTTCCCTTTGAGAATCCTAAATGGAGCCCTGGGAAACAAGGCTACTGGTAGTATAAACATTTTCTAATGTGTATCCTGGAAGGTTTATGGTGATCCAGGAGAAAGCTTATTAATTATTCTAAGTTGTCTACTATCAGGAGCAGAATTAAAGTCTGTCAGTCATTCTGGAGCAGCTTAGGGAGAAAGTAAACCCAGTTGGCACATGACTCCTCAGAGGGCTATTTTTTTCTTTGAGACAGAGTCTCACTTTGTCACCTTTGGTAGAGTACTGTGGCATCACAGCTCAGAGCAACCTCAGATTCTTGGGCTCCAGAGATTCTCTTCAGACTTCCAAGTAGTTGGGACTACAGGTGCCTGCCATGATGCTTTGCTATTTTTACAGATGGGGACTCACTCTTCCTCAGGCTGATCTCAAACTCCTGAGCTCAAGTGATCCATTCACCTTGGCCTCCCAGAGTTCTAGGATTAGAGGCATGAGCTACTGTACCCAGCCTTTGGGCTAAATGATTTAAAGAATAAATTTATCATTCAAGTGGCCCCAGACTTTAAGAGGGAACTTAAATATGTAACCATGTGGGGAATTTCTCGAAACATTGTTATGAAATTCTTTTTTCAACATTTAAGTTGCAGTTGGGGAGACTGGATGTTCTCTCATGCCTTCCTAATCATACCTGAAAGTCCTGTTCTTATTTTGGGAAGAGACATACTGACTAAGGTAGGAACAACCATTTATAAGAATATGGGAAAAGACCCTATCATATGACTCCCCTTTTAGAGACAGACATTAACTGTATGGGCTACTGAGGGATAAGGGGAAAAAAATGAAATATGCTCATCTTGGCCAAATTAAGTTAAAAGTTCCCACAACTTCTACCCACCAAGGATGATATTCTTTAAAAGTAGAAGCTAAGGTAGGGCTAATACCAATATTATAGAATCTAAAGCAGCAGAAATTATTAATGCCCTGCAACAGTCCATGTAACACTCCTATTCTTGGACTGCCAAAGCCAAATGGGACTTCGAGGCTAGGGCAAGACCTCTGCATTATAAATGAAGCCATCATTCCTCACCATCATGCGGACCCCAATTCATATACTTCATTATCTCAATTCCTGAAAAAGTTGCCCGCTTCACAGTTGTAGATTTAGAAGATACTATACTCTGGTTTCTCTTCAGATAGTATAAATCTTTTGCCTTTCACTTAAAGGTGCTTTATTTTCTGCATTTTCTCCACCAGAATTCCCAATAGTTTTCTTTTTCTTTTAATTAACTTCTAATTTTTTTCCACAATATTTTTTTCTTCTGAAGATCTTTCTAATTCCAACAAACAGCTTTCCTGGACTGTGTTGCCTCAGGGATTTAGGGACAGTCATCCCTTGTGTGGTCAAGACTTAGTCTAGGACTTAAGTTGCTTCTCATATCCAATAGGGACTTTCATTCAATATGCAGATGACCTTCTTTGGGGGTCCCCAGATGCAGAGGAATGTCACAAAGCTACCCAAGCCCAAATAAATTTTTTGACCAATTGTGGATCTAAAGTTTCTGAGGCTAATACCCAATTATGTGTGCCTTAAGTGCACCATTTGGGTCTCTAACTTTTACAGGGAAAAAAGAAGGGTCTTAGAAAAAGAAAGGATATAACCAATACTGGCTTATCCTAAAACACTCACAGCTTCTGGGCATCCTAGGAATTAAAGGTTTTTACAGATGTTGGATTCCTGGATCTTGTGAAATAGTCAGAAAACTTGTTTCCTTAATTTAAAATGCCCCCCAAAAGAAGGTCTGGTCATGCTGGAATGAGAACCAGAAACAGATAAGGCATTCTAGCAGTTGAAAAATGTTATTTTACAAGCCCCTGCCTTGAATCTTCCTACTGGGCAACAATGTAATCTGTACATTACAACAGGCTGGATTTGCCTGAGGAGTCTTGGCTCAGGTTCAGGAACTAGTTTTTCAGTTTGCCATAGTTAAGGTATGGATTCATTACTTATGAGTATAGCAGCTGAGGCTCTCCTGACCTCTGTGGTAACTAAAGTGACTTTGCAAAGAGACTTAATTGTTTATACCTCTCATGACCTCATAGGACTTTTTAATTCAAAGAATGATCTTTGGGTGTTGGACAGCACCTCCGTAAATATAAAAACTTGTTCCTAGAAGTGCCATTGCTACAGATACACACATGTGCCACTTTAAATTCTGCCACATCCCTCTCTGATTCCAATGAGAAAATAGAACACAATTGCCAAGTATCACAGAAACCTATGCAACTAGAGAAGACTTATAAGAAACTCCCTCAACTAATCCTGAAATGATTTTATATACAGATGAGAGTTCTGTCATAGAACAAAGAACTAGGAAAGCAGGCTATTCTTTAGTTACTCAATATGCTGTAATTCGGTATATGGGTCTCTCCTCTCAAGACCTGTGCCTTAGAAATTGGGAGAGACAAATGCATTAATGAAAATTACCTCAAAGATGTAGTTGTAGCCCAATTAAGTTATTACATGGATGACACTTTTAAATTAATGATTTATTATTAGACCAAGAGACTAGAGAATTATAAAACATATTACTTTCTTGGCTAAATTTCAGCAAATCCTTAAGGACCTACCAAGTACTTTTTCATGCTAAAAGAACTTTTCTTCTAGAGATCTGGTTGTGATCAAAGCCCTTCTCACCAATTCACCTTCTTTGACCCTGAATAGGGAGGGTCATTTCTTGGTAATTATGTCTTTCCCCAAAGCTGTTAAAGTTACTGGAATTGATTCTTGGATACATCATTTCTGAGTAAAGTCTTGGACTTCACCGTTTCCAACAGACATGGCTAACTACAGTCTACCTACACGTATGACCCTAAAGGAGATTTGAAGTTATTATTTAGAAACCACCAAGGAGGGTGGTGCTTGTGGCTCAGTGGGTAGGGCGCCAGACCCATATACTGAGGGTGGTGAGTTCAAGCCCAGCCCCGGCCAAACTGCAACAAAAAAAAAATAGCCAGGTGGCAGGCGTCTGTAGTCCCAGCTACTCAAGAGGCTGAGGCAAGAGAATGGCCTTAGCCCAGGATTTGGAGGTTTCTGTGAGCTGTGTTACACCACACACTCTACCGAGGATGATACAGGGAGACTCTGTCCTATAAAACAAACGAAAGAAAGAAGAAAAAGGGGTGGCGCTTGTAGCTCAAAGGAGTAGGGTGCCAGCCCCATATGCCAGAGGTGGTAGATTCAAACCCAGCCCTGGCCAAAAAGAAAAGAAAAGAAAAAAGGAAAAGAAACCACCAAGGAAAGTGGTAATGCTCTTTTTTCCTGTTCTATCTTATATGTTTCCTGGAATTGCTGGCTTTGTCATTTCCAACCTGGCACTAATAATCCTTTGTCTTTAACTGGGCCTTCAAATTCTAATAAAAATCTATTGACAATGAAAGCATCCTCCTCCTATTACACTTTGGCCCTTGCCTTTTAATATGCTAAGCAAATAAATTTTTTTCAGAAATGATGCCATCAAGCCACCGATGGTGATGAAGGTTCTGGTCCGGAACCCTATTTTATTGCAGCCCCTTGGGTTGTCCTCCTTTGATTTACCTCTAAATGACCCCCTTTTGTCATTGTCCATATCAAGCTAGAAGGATTCAGGGTGTTTAGTGCCCCTTTTCACTAATAGCAGTTGTGGCTTTTATTCAGAAAGGGAGGATTGATAAATGGTTTCCCCTGCTGGACATGACTGGACACAGACCACATTTTTTAGGATTGATGCAGGACCGCGTTACTTAGGGCTGATCACAGACCACATTCTCTGGAGTGAAGCAGGCTAATAAAAACCAGTCTGACAGTGACACCTAAGATGCCACTCTTGGAGCTGAGAACATACACTAAATGAGACCACATTCCTACTCAGATGCAGTTTTAACATTAATTTCTGCCCACAAGCCTCTGGCTGATTGTGACATATTTCAGACGTATATTCAATCTTCCCAACCTCACCCCCCAAACTGCATGGTGAGAAACGCTGCCTTTAACTCCCTAGACAGAGGCCCAAATAGATTACCTGATCAGGATCTCCCTCTGCTGAGCCAGCGTCTCTTATTTTTCTATCTATCTGTCTATCTATCTGTCTATCTATCTATCTATCTATCTATCTATCTATCTATAAAAATTTATCCTGTCCCTTTCTTGTGGTGGAATGTGGATTTGTTTTTTGAATTTCCAAGACAAAGGACCTGGCTGCGAGAGAGATTCTGGCTATAATAGTATGAAGAAAAGCTATTTATTATTATTATTATTATTATCATTATTATTATTTTTATTTCAGGTTAATGTGAGGGCATAAACAACCAAATCAAGATATTTGAATATGTTAGGTAAAGTCCCTCTTGTAGTTGTGCCCTACACTCAAAAGATATTCCACACACTTCCACATTGTCGTCCCCCTTCATTCATTCCCCCTTCCCCCAACTTGAACAGAATTGAGTTTTTCTCTTAGGAGGACATGAATTAGACCATCTACTGGTTTCATGTTAGCATTGAGTACATTGGATATTTGCTTTTCCATTCTTGTGATACTCCATTAAGAAGAGAATATTTCACCTCTAACCTGGTTAATACAAAAGATTTGAAGTCTCCATGTTTTTTATGGCTAAATAATATTCCATGGTATAAATATAACACAACTTCTTAATCTATTCTTGATTTGATGGGAAAAGTCTCCATTTTTTGTAATGGTTGGATAGTATTTCATGGTGTATATATACCACAGCTTGTCAATCCATTTCTGGGTTGATGGGCATTTAGGCTGTTTCCACATTTTGGCGATTGTAAATTGAGCTACGATAAACAGTCTAGTGCAATTGTCCTTATGATAAAAGGATTGTTCTTCTTTCTGGGTAGATGTCTCGTAATGAGATTGCAGGATCAAATGGGAGGTCTAGCTTGAATTCTTTGAGAGCTCTCGATACTTCCTTCTAAAAAAGGTTGTATTAATTTGCAGACCCTCCAGCAGAGTAAAAGTGTTCCCTTCTCTTCACATCCACACCAGTATCTACAGTTTTAAGATTTTGTGATGTGAGCCATTCTTGCTGGGGATAGATGGTATCTCAGAGTGGTTTTGATTTGTATTTCTCTAATAATTAGGGATGATGAGCATTTTTTCATATGTTTGTTAGCCATTCATCTGTCTTCTTTGCTGAAGGTTCTATTCATGTCTCTTGTCCATTGATATATGGGATTGTTGGCTTAGTTCGTGCAAATTAATTTGAGTTCTCCTTAGATCCTAGTTATCAAGCTTTTATCTGATTCAAAATATGCAAATATCCTTTCCCATTGTGTAGGATGTCTATTTGCTTTCGTTGTTGCCTCCATAGCTGTACAGAAGCTTTTCAGTTTAATTAACTCCCATTTATTTATTTGTGTTGCTGTTGCAATTGCCATGGCAATCTTCTTCATGAAGTCTTTACCCAGGCCAATATCTTCCAGTGTTTTTCCTATGCTTTCTTTGAGGATTTTTATTGTTCCATGCCTTAAATTTAAGTCCTTTATCCATCTTGAATCAATTTTTGTGAGTGCAGAAAGGTGTGGGTCCAGATTCACTCTTTTCCTTGTGATGTCTAGTTCTCCCAGCACTATTTATTGAATAAGGAGTCTTTTTCCCAAAGTATGTTATTGTTTGGTTTATCAAAGATTAAGTGGTTGTAAGATTTTCCTTTTATTTCCTGGTTTTCTATTCAATTCCAAAAGTCTATGTCTCTATTTTTGTGTCAGTACCATGCTGTCTTGATCACTATGGCTTTGTAGTACAGCCTAAAATCTGGTATGGTGATGCTCCCAGATTTGTTTTTATTACTAAGAACTGCCTTAACTACATGGGTTTTTTTCTGGTTCCATAAAAAATGCAGAATCATTTTTTCCCAATCTTGAAAGTGCGATGATGGTATTTTAATAGGGATGGCACTGAATAGGCAGATTGCTTTGGGAAGCATAGACATTTTAACAATGTTGATTCTTCCCAGCCATGAGCATGGTATGTTCTTTCATTTGTTAATATTCTTTGATATTTCCTTTCTTAGAATTTCATAATTGTCTTTATAGAGGTTGTTCACCTCTTTTGTTAAGTATATTCCTAGGTATTTTATTTTCTTTGAAGCTATGATGAAGGGACTTGTGTCCTTAATTAGCTGCTCATCTTGGCTGTTATTGGCATATACAAAGGCTACTGACTTATGGACATTGATTTTATATCCTGAGACATTATTGTATTTTGGATGACTTACAGGAGTCTTTTGGTTGAGTCTTAGGGGTTCTCTATTAGAAGCTCATATCATTAGCAAAGAGGGTGAGTTTGACCTTGTCTGCTCCCATTTGGATGTCCTTAATTTCCTTGTCTTTGCTAATTGTATTGGCTAGAACTTCCCGCCCTATGTTGAATAGTAATGGTGACAGAGGACAACCTTGTTTGGTTCCAGTTCTAAGAGGAAAAGCTTTCAGTTTTACTCCATTCACTAAAATATTAGCTGAGGGTTTGTTATAGATAGCTTTTATCAGTTTCAGAAATTTGCCACGTATGCCTATACTCTTCAGTGTGCTAATTAGAAAAGGATGCTGGATTTTATCAGATGCTTTTTCTGCATCTACTGAGAGCATCGTATCATCTTTGTTTCTGCTTCTGTTAATACGGTGAATAACGTTTACAGAGTTAGGTATGTTAAACGAGCCCTGCATCGCTGGGATGAAACCAACTTGATCATGATATGTGACTTTTGGATGATAAGCTATAATCTATTGGCTAGGATTTTGTTAAGAATTTTTGCATCTGTATTCATGAGTGAAATTGGTCTGAAATTTGCCTTTTTAGTTCGGTCTTTTCCTGCTTGGGTATCAGGGTGATATTTGCATCATAGAAGGTGTTGGGGGAATATTCGTTCTTCCTCAATTTTTTGGAATAATTTCTGCAGCACTAGAATAAGCTCTTTTTTAAATGTTTAATAGTATTCTGGTGTGAAGCCATTTGGACCTTGGCTTTTTTTTGTTTGAAGATGTTTTATTGTTTCTTTGATATCATTGCTTTAAATTAGTCTGTTTAGGAGCTCTATTTCTTCCTAGCTAAGTCCAGGGTGAGTGTACGATTGCCAATATTGATCCATTTCCTTCACATTGTCAAATTTCTTGGCATAGGGTTTCTGGTAGTATTCAGAAATTATCTCTTGTATCTCTGTGGCATCAGTTGTTATGTCCTATTTTTCATTTCTGATTGAGGTTACTAGAGCTTTTATTTTTCCATTTCTAGATAGTGTGGCCAAAGTTTTCTCTATTTTATTTTATTTTTTTCAAAAAAAAACTCCTTATTTCATTAATTTTCTGAATGATTCTTCTATTTTAAATTTCATCAATCTCCAATTTAATTTTGGATATTTTTTTTCTTAGGCTTCTTTTTGGCTTACTTTTTTTTTTTTTTTTTTTTTTTTTTTCCAATTCCGTAGATGTCTTGTGAGTTTTTTGATGCACTCTCTGTTTTTTTTTTAACAGAGGCATCCAATGTGATATATTTTCCTCTCAGAACTGCTTTTGCAGTATCCCACAAGTTTTGGTATCTTGTGTCTTCATTATTGTTATGCTCGAGGAAGTTAATGATTTCCTGTTTTATTTCTTCCTGTACCTAACTGTCATTCAACAGAAGGTTATTTAATTTCCATGACTTTGTGTGGGGTTGAACATTTTTGTTGGAGTTGAGCTCCAACTTTAGTGCCTTGTGATATGAGAAGGTACAAGATAAAATTTCAATTATTTTGATTCTGCTGAGGTTTGTTTTGTGTTCTAGGATATGACCAATTTTGGAGAATGTTCCATGGGGCAATGAGAAGAATGTATATTCTTCAGTTTTGAGATGTGGTGTTCTATATGTGTCTATCAAGGACAGTTGTCCTAGGGTCTCATTAAGTGGCTTATATCTTTGTTTAATTTCTGTTTAGAGGATCTGTCCAGCTCTGTAGGAGGAGTGTTACAAATCTCCTGTTATTATGGTGTTATAGGATATAATATTGCTCAGACTGAGTAAGGTCTGTTTCAAGAATCATGGAACACTTAAGCTGGGTGCATAAATATTTAGACTTTATTTTTTATTTATTTTTATTTAATTTTGACTGTTGAACACATTTTAATAACACTGTTTAACATAGCCTTCCTGGCATTTTCTTAGTTATTGTGCTAAGACATTTATATTCCACATTTAGTAAGTTTCACATATACCCTTGTAAGATGCACCGCAGGTGTTATCCAACCAACCCCTCTACTTCTGCCCATCTCCCCCCTCCCTCCCCTCTCCTTCCCTCTTCCCCCTTCCCCATATTCTTAGGTTGTAACTGGGTTATAGCTTTCATGTTAAAGCCATAAATTAGTTTCATAGTAGGGTTGAGTACATTGGATAGTTTTTCTTTCATTCTTGAGATACTTTACTAAGAAGAATATGTTCCAGCTCCATCCATGTAAACATGAAAGAGGTAAATTCTACGTCTTTCTTTAAGGCTGCATAATATTTCATGGTGTAAATATACCACAATTTATTAAACCAATCATGAATTAAAGGGCACTTGGGCTTTTTCCATGATTTAGCAATTATGAATAGGGCTGCGATAAACATTCTGGTACAAATATCTTTGTTATGATGTGATTTTTGGTCTTCTGGGTATATGTTTAGTAGAGAAATTACAGGATTGAATGGCAGATCTATTTTTAGATCTCTAAGTGTTCTCCATACATCTTTCCAAAAGGAATGTATTAATTTGCATTCCCACCAGCAGTGTAGAAGTCTTCCCTTTTCTCCACATCCATGCCAACATCCCTGGTCTTGGGATTTTTTGATATAGGCTAATCTTACTGGAGTTAGATGATATCTCAAAATAGTTTTGATTTGCATTTCTCTGACGATTAAAGATGATGAGCATTTTTTCATACGTCTGTAGGCCATGTGCCTGTCTTCTTCAGAGAAGTTTCTCTTCAAATCCCTTGCCCAGCCTGCGATGGGATCACTTGTTCTTTTCTTGCTTATACGTTTGAGTTCTCTGTGGATTCTGGTTATTAAACCTTTGT
>CAUYPK010053996.1:0-18005 GCA_963574355.1 Loris lydekkerianus | reverse complement strand
TTTCTTCTGCTGGGTTTGGGGTTGAAGTGTTCTTCTTTCTCCAGTTGCTTGAGATGTTCCATTAGGTTATTAACTTCCTCTCTTTCCGTTTTCTTGCGGAAGGCTTGGAGTGCTATAAATTTCCGTCTTAGGACTGCCTTTGCAGTATCCCAGAGGTTCTGGTAGTTCGTGTCTTGATTGTTGTTTTGTTCCAAAAATTTGGTGATTTCCTTCTTAATCTTGTTTATAACCCATGTATCCTTCAGCATAAGGTTGTTTAGCTTCCATGCTTTTTTATGTGTATGCAGGTTTCTGTTGTTATTGAGCTCAACTTTTATTCCATGATGGTCTGAGAAGATGCAAGGAACAGTCTAAGGAACAAGAGGGATGATGGGAAAAACTATTAATAAGTCCACTTAACTATGTAAAGTTAAAGGAGATTTGGCTAGCAGAAGGTTGGTTTCAGCCATAACCACGGAAAATGTTAATCCCTTCTTCTCTCTTAAGATATTATCCAATTGTCACTTTGAGTCTATCAGTTTAACTTTGAGAAAGGACCCCTTAAGGAATTATTCAAATAGATATGTAAGAATCTATTTGATACATCTATCTTATACATATACGTAAGACAGTTATTGACATTTTTTACATAAAGTCACTAATGGCCAATTTCCTATTCAAAAGTACGTTGTGGAAAAGGGACTACTCAGACCTTTGAAGACCTGATGGATCAGTTGATGCTGATATAGGAAAACCCTAAATGCTGTCATTGATCCTGGGAGGAATGTGGGTTTATGGAGGTTGTGTGTTACACAGACCCCTGCCCAGTAGGTTCAGGGCATTCAGAGACTTATCATGTGCTTTACTGAAGTTTTACATTAGTTTTCCAATCTAGGGCAGGAAAGCCATTATGATGGAAATAGCATTGTGACAGACCCACGTTTAGGAATAAGATTTCACACCTTCCCCTCTTACTCTTAGTACTTCATGATTGCCGTATGGAACAAGGTGTGTGTTCCAGATGAAGCCATCATAAACTACCTACTCACAGTTAACTTACAAACTGACAGATATGAGTCCATCTGAGATCAGTTTGGTGTAGGCCAGAGGAATCACCATCTGCCCAACTCAGCTGATAGCCACTTAGATCATTAATAGCTTACTACAGACATATGAATGATTCCAGCTGAAACTACATTAAGTGGCTGGAAAAGTAATAAGGAAATTATAATAAATTTTCAAAAAATGTCATATAAACTGAAAGCACCTCTTTAAGAGTAAGACATGTAGAATACAAGATTTTTGGAGGTAATACTAGAACTACTTTGAGTGTGAGTCCCTATCTTAAATTTTGCAACAGAGGTGCCTTGCCTGACTCACCCTCTTTCTGGACATGACAAGTAGTGAGGCTGTTACACCAGAGGTGAAGCTGCTGTGGCAGGTTGGGAAAATAGAAATCCCTGTTTGAGATAGAAGAAAAGTTGCCTGAAGTAAATTAAAACATAGAAAATAAATCTATATATAGTAGTGAAGATAATTTCCAGCCATAATTTTTAAAATGTCAGTTGGATTATTTTAGCTGTGTGTGATAAGAAATGAGAAAATGAGCTAAAGAAAGAACATTTTAATTTGCATATGGAATTTAGAGGGACTATAGAGGGGGCAACATTTACTGTGTTAAAACTTAAACTGCTCTTCAATTCCAGACTCTCAAGCCATGAAAAGTAAGAAATGGCCTGAAGATAAAAGATTAACTCATCTCAATAACATAGCTAAAGTACTTTTGTTAAATACAACAAACTTTTAAATATAAAAGTTAAATCTCTGAAAGCGTTAAGACAATACCTAGTCCACTATCAGCTGGATAAAAGCATTTCTATGGATCTTAACATCATTATCCCATAGCAGCTAACATGCCCAAGGAATAGAGAGATCTATTGCATTAAAAATGAAAAGAAAACAACCATAATAAAAAACTATGTCTGCTTCCTTTGTGGAATGAAGAGGGCATATATCTGATGCATATAAATTGAAAAAATATTTAAGAGACTTTCATCGGCCAAAACGCTGCTAGCTAGGACGAAAATTGACAGAGATTGTTCAAAGTACAAAAAGACTTCTCGATCCTTAAACTGTTACGGCCAGAGACCAGCCTGAGGAAGCTAGTCAGATGCAAAAATAGGATACTTCTTACAAAATATGATGACTGTCCAAGAGGACAGAACTAAGATCTCAGAAGGGAAAGCCCAGAGCCATGCAGAACTCCCCAACAAGGGTGAGGTTCTTTCAGTAAAGAATAGACTGGCCATTGGATATAGAACTAGGAGTCTTCTAAATGTCCTACTAAATTTAAAACCCATCAACTAAAGATCAAGTGAAAATGAAGAACCAAGAATTTTTAGGTATTAAAGATTTTTTAATGAAGAAAGACATCAGTAAAACTCACAACCAAAAGCTAAATACCATAATTAATGGTAGTGAAAAATAATTATTACCAACTGGAAATAATACCATAGGTAAAGTCAAAATGAGAGATTTTGGTGGGGAAATGGAAGGAGATGTGAAAATATGTTAAGTTCTTTTATGTCATACATAGTAAAATGTATAGAAAGAGGTTAAAAGACATTGACAACCAATAAAAATTAAATATGTGGGCATAAAATATTAGCTTTAGCTAGTAAGGAAATCATATACATTATATGTACTATATAGATATAGCATACATCTTACAAAACACTTGATATGAAGTGGAATAAAAATCACAATTGCATTCAACAATGAATATTTAAGTGAAAAGATAATATAAGTAATATTTAAAATCAGTAAAACTGACCAATAGTTTAAGTTTATGAATTAATATCATAAACATAATTTCTTTCAATTTTCTTTCACAAAATGACATGTAAGGAAAGGTCGTATCTGACAAAAGCTAACAAAACAAATTCTGTAACTGGACATTTTACATGAGACATAAAAGTAATTTAAGTCAAAGATCATTTAAATGGAAAGAGCATAAAATACAATAAAATGTCACAAACATTCATGCACTTCACATAGTGCTAAACCAAATAAAACGTAAGTTGTAAAAGTGCAAACATTGTAGAAAAAAGCATTTTCAGTCATAATCATACTACATGGGAGTATTATAATAAGTAGTGATCACTGTTACAAATCGAGGCTGTTTTAAAAATGAGTGCGATTTTATGTTATTGTCATTTTTATCAATTGAGTTTTCCCAATTAAAAAAATGTAGAATATTAATGACTTAAGAAATAAATATTTATTTAGCTCTTGAGAGAGGGGTTCTTCCAAGTGGGTCTTCTTCTGGTCTACACTTGGTTGCCGATAGGTCAGGCAGTGCCTCTGTAAACTGGTCATCTGTCAGCTTGGGGAAATAACAGCAAACAAACCATATGCTATTTGTTGTCCAACTGGCTAGACTTGCTCATATATGGTCAAAGAGTTCCAAAATCTGCAGGAGAGAACAAGCCAACGTGATAGCACATTACACCTCTCTGCTTGCATCACAGGTGCTCTTTCCTGTCCCACTGTCCAGCCCAGGAGTGTCTATCGCAGTTATCCTCTCTAACATCATCATTTTGTATTAGGAGATTATCTGCAATACACAGGCTTATTAAAAATGGAGAAAAATTGAGGGCAGACACATAAAATAATAGCTGTTCATAGCAATTTCGAGATCTAGACAGTAGGTACTGGCAGTCGTCCTTACTTCAGGGATAGGAAATATTTGGTCATTAGGACTGTGTTCTATTCCCTGGGAGTAGATTATAAGTACAGCATCCTCTACTGCTCTCTTCGAGTACCTTCTTCAGTCAACATTACTGATTTCTTTCTTCATTAAAAACAAAACAAAACAAAAAACCCCATTAATTCCAAAAAATTATTTGTTTGTTATTGACTCTTGATTTTTGGTTGATTTGTTTTATACGTAGTGGGAAATTTAGTAGATTCTTAGTTACCTATTAAACTGCCTAGTTACCCATCAAACTTACCTATCAATCCTAGGTAACTAGGTTCTGTCCTTTACTGACAGAGCCTCAAGTGTACTGGGGAGAACAAAGTCTTCAGGCATGAAGCTATTTTTACAGCCTTCCTAAAAACCAAGAAGTGTTTATTAGACACAGAGAAGGTCAATGTGCTGCAATTAGAAACTGTTCAGTGTTATTTTCATGGAAGTGTCTAAGAAAAATGAAGAATTTGAGACTATTTAAAATTATTACAATTTACTGAATTTTTCTAAATACTTAGAAACTTTAATTATAGAATTAGAAAGTAAAAGTGACTGACATGAGTGTAGGGAGATAGAAAATGAACTCACTGGCAACACTGCTGATAAGGACATGACCTCATCAGAAAGACACTAAACTCGTGACTTCCAAGTACTGTAAGATTAGATGTTAGAACTTCAACATAGGAATGGAAAGTGGAGCAAACATTTAGTCCTTAACATGTAAAGGCTTTTTGATTTTGTGGGTTCCCAATAGCATTTTAATTTTGAAATATGTCTGGAGGTTACTTTGGTGCTTTTCCGACAACTATATACCTGTGAAACCACACTTTCAGTCAAGATAGAGAAAGGGTTTTTATTGTGATTACCAAATTGATTTTATTAGAAAACTAAAAACCCTCCTAATACACTAGTGAAGAACATACAAATATTCATTTTTTCTTAATGCAAATATGTTCTTATTCATTTAAATAAGTGGGGATGCACGATAGGTGTGGTCCCACCAATTACTCTCCCTTCCCCCATCCTCCCCCCACTATGGTGAATCTTACAAGGGTACATGCGAAACTTACTAAATGCGGAATATAAATGTCTTAGAACTAAGGAAATGCCATGAAGGCTATGTTAAACAGTTTGATGAAAATATTTCAAATTGCATATAAAACCAGCACATTGTACCCTATGACTACATTAATGTACACAGCTATGATTTAATAAATAAAAAAAGTGGGGATTATAATCTTTCATCAAAAAGCCACTAAAAACTTATTTGAAAATCTAGCTCTGAATGAAGATATTTGTTTTCCGCATTGTGAGGGGACTTTTCATTGGGACATTGGGCATCTGTTGGTCACAAAGGCAAGGACAGGAAGTTAGTGGTTTTCCTACACAGGTTGTTTTTGTGTTCTAAGTTTATGGATGGCCTGAATATTTTGACATTGCTACCTTTGTTCTTTATGCAGACAATTCCCTAAATCTGACATTTCATTTTATAAAATTGAGATTAAATGACTTAAATGTTATAGTTGGTGATGTGAAGATTCATAAAATGGTGAATAGAAGTTGATAATCTTGCCAACAAGAAACCAAATTCTCTAAGAATGAGTTTTAGCTATCAATAAACAGTTTAAAAACAACTAGAAAAATGGACCTCAATTTAAACAGATTTAAAAATTATTAAGCACATATTTCCATTGCTCTTTTACTTTCTGTATAAACTCACACTGTATAAATGGTCTGGGTTTGGCATTACACCTAGATCCTACGTCCTTTATGCCCTGAGAAACTGAGACCCTCTGACCATGTTTGAATTTAGAATTTCCTCATAGGGATATCAAGGAATTAGGGTTGATAATGTCTAATATTCCTCCCAGCAATAAACTGTCCATATCCAATTAATTTGTCAAAAGGTTGAACTTCAGAATGTTTCTTCTGGGATGCTAAATTAAAGAAGAAATCTAGCTTGATATCCTGAAAGGAATAGAAGGTGATGGGAGTAGGGCCTTGTTGTCCTAAAGTCCTTTTTAGCCAAGAAGAGGTAAGAGAAGTTCCAGGAGGTGCATCTTGTTGAAGGAGACGAAGAAAAGAAACACTGTTTTGGTTTTGTCCACAATTGACGGCCATTATGTTCATATGACTGAGGCAGAGGTGGTAGCAGGCATGGGAAGCTGTCTGTGGAGACCATTGCACATTTCTTGGACTCATAGCTCTTAAATGAAAAAAAATTGATTTAAATGCCATGAAAAGGGAAAAAGATATTGATTTCTCAGTGTGTCTTTTAGTGACTGTGAGCTTCACATAAGTGTTGATATTATTTGTATATCTCCCCCGAGTTTTAAGAGGTTATTATGGGAAGATACATCAAAAAAGGAGACTTTGTAAATATTTAATCTGTTCAAGATCAATACACTCAGTGATGCTCAGATCAGGGCATTCTAAGAAACAATTTAGTAACAGGGAAGCGTGAGACAGGACCCTATCAAAGGTGATTGTGGCATATATTTTACATGTGATAAATGCCTTTTCACATTCAAAATCTAAATCTTACATTAAAAAAAATTTTTTAAGTAAGTCATGGGTAAAGATTATTTTAAGAAGATGCTCACACTTTGACCATAGCTTATATTTAAGTTTATAACATCTAAAAAGCCAATTAATGGAAGGATTCTATTTTTTCACTGAAAAACTTATTTTTTATTTTTATTTTTTTAGAGAGACAGAGTCTCACTTTATCGCCCTTGGTAGAGTGCCATAACGTCACAGCTCACAGCAACCTCCAACTCCTGGGCTTAGGCGATTCTCTTGCCTCAGCGTCTTGAGTAGCTGGGTTCACTGAAAACTTTTAACATTAAGATAAAGAAGTACAATGTGTATATTTGTCTAACTAAATTACCTGCTCAGTTTTTACTTTTTAGGCAAAATCCAGTCATGACAAATCGCTTTGAGGAGGGCTATAAATTACAGAGCTCCTTTGTTTTTCTCACAAAGCGATTTAAAAGTGTTCTACAAATTCTTACCTCCTACATGGTATGATTTAGGGCTTTAAGGATTGTCCATTGCAGTAGTTGAAACATGATCCTTCTGTTTTAATAATCATATTTGGTTTGTTCAACATCAAGACTGGCTTTTAATATGATGTGTGTCATAGTGGAAGAATCTTCACTAGATAATAAAAAAACTGCTCATAGTTTCCTGCAAAACACTTTCAGGCTCAGGCAGTGCCTGTGGCTCAAAGGAGTAGGGTGCCAGCCCCATATGCCAGAGGTGGCAGGTTCAAACCCAGCCCCAGACAAAAACTGCAAAAAAAAACAACAACAACAACAACAACAACAACAAAAAAAACTTTCTGTCTCAAGCAACATTAGGTGACTTGAGGAAGTTGCTTATACATAGTTTCCTGATAACTTTTTGGTTCCATATGTTCAGTCCGCAGTTTTCTGTATTTTAACTGCATTCTAAGACTATTACTCATTGAAAAGTTATTCTTGAGTGGCAACGAGTTTCATTTTGCTTTTATTTAAATTGTTTCTTCTAGTCATACAGTTTTCTCCGAACCTAATTAATAGGTGTTTTGTTAAAGTACATTTTTGAGTATCTTTGTGAATTTTAATGAAAAACTTCAGTGGTTTTTATAAGAAAAAGGTTTTATGAAATCGTACAGAAAATTGACTTTAAACCTGCCTTTTCTGTTACTGTTCGTTTTAATAAAAACTTTATTGGGTTTTCTGAGCAGAAGCTCAGCGGGAGAAGTTTCCTTCATTAGAAAATTTAAAGTGCTTAAGGGCAAAGAACATGTAAGCTTCTTGTTTTAAAATTCATTACATTTTTTTCTTATATTTGGCCAGTGGGATTTTAGGGGGAAGGAAAATCATCTTACATTTTTCTATACTTGATAATGCCTATTTTTATACAGCAATCTTAGTACAATCTGATCTTAGAAGCTTTACACAAGGCACCATAATTTTAGGAGCTGTGTGGAATGTTAAATTTCTATTCCAGGATAAAAAAATAATAATAACACGTACACAACAGAACATTGTATCTAAATTGCATCCTAGCTGATGGCATCTTCCCGTTTCTACAGCAGCTGCTGCACATATGAATTCCCTGCAGCTTATTAGATCTGATTTTGGCTTCTGGGAATTTGTTTTTCATACTTTTTCTCTAAAGTTTTTTTATGAACACACTTTAAACTGCATAGAAAATATTCACACTGTCTGGAACTAAGAAAATAATTCTTATGCAAATGAATTATTTAAAATTCTGAAGAGTGACTTCAGACAAATGGAGGAGAAATGACAGAGAAATAAAACATTGGAGGAATATTTCCACTGTGGTAATTAAGTTCAAATAGTTTATTTTTCTGCAGAACATGAAAGATCCACTCCCAAGCCTATGGCCAGATTAATTGAAACTCACAAGACATGCACACAAAAATATATTTAAAATCATTTTTGAATGTTGTAAAATTATAATACCTACATTAATTATAACTGTTTTATCACAATCTGTATTCATCCTGTCAGTCTTGTGACAGGGACGATGATAAAAATAATTGTCTGCCACCGTCTTTGTACATCTGACAGTGACTCAGTCTCATAAAAATATTTATCAAATTTTTCTGGCACAGGCAACCAGTCTTAGGAGAGAAACCTGACCAAACACTATAGACAGTGATCAAATCTATTGGTTCAGACACTCCCGGGATCTCTGAATAAAGCATCAGTTCTGGTTCTCACTAACCCATTTGTTGTGCTTCATCCTCAGTCATCATAGGGAATCTTTTGCTCTTTTGACAACTTTGAAACTTAGGCCTTTTTTTTTTCTTTTGCATTTGCGGATCACTTGAATCTTAGATCTCTAGCTAGAATTTCTCTTCTCAACTGTTTGAATTTCTTTAGTAATAAGAATGAAAGGAGTTAATTAAGAGACATCATAGGAAAAATAACAAGAGTTGATTAATATATTCTAAACCTGGTTATTCAAAAAGACTAAAACATTAATAAAGTATATAAAGTTTTAGCAAATGTGGAAGAAAAAAGAGGTAATAATGTTTGAATAAACAATATATAAATCTCAAAATGTAGTTTGCCGGTAATTAAAGACATCAAATTGAAATTTATGAGAACATACACAGACTTAAAATCTTTTAAAATAAGGTAAAATGGATCAGTTTTAGAAAACATATTTTTAGCAAATGCATACAAAGCATTAGAAAACCTAAAACTACCCAAAATCACACATTTTAATTGATATTAATTTCACAATTTGATACAAACAACAGGCAATAAATATCTTTTTATAGGTATGTTTTGCTGACTTTCAAAGAATAGATAATTCTCAAATTATAAAATTATCACAAAATACTGAAAATCTGAAAATCTTCTTAATTAATTTTAAGAAATGAATGTTACTTTAATACTAAGACCAAATAGTAGGGAAATCTTATAAATAGGAAAGCAGAAATACTTAGTGTAAATATTACTAAATGTATCAAGCATTAGCTAAAAATAAATCATAACTATCCAGGAATTAACAGAATGTACAACATTAAAAACATCTGCCAATATACTTTAGAATGTTAACAGATTAAATTTATTAAAAACACACCTCAAAGATTGAAGCAAAAAGATTTGATAAAATTCTACACACATTTTTGTTAAAATGTCTTAGCAACCTATGAATAAATGGGATCTTCTTTGTTAAAAACTTTAGGGTATATAGCAATGACAATTGTTATACTTGACAGTTAAACAGTGGGAAAATGTTCCTATTACAATGAAGAAAAGAACAATATTCCAACATAGTTGTGGAGTTTCTAGTCAATCCAAAAATACTATGGAAAGAAGAAAAGAAAGAGAAGGCTGTCATTATTATTATTATTATTATTAATGTCTCTACAGAGAATCAAAGATAATTAATGAACAAATTATTATAATAAAAGATTTTAGCAACATGACTGAAACATTTTCAAATTAAACATAATAAACCTGCATTAACTAACTACGAAAGTAATGGAAAAGATTAAATTTACAGTAGCAGCAAAAATTAAATAGTACAAAGCACAAATCTAAAAATAAGTGAACAAAACTTTGGTGAAATTATAAACATTAAAGAAAAGCAGATTAGATGGAGAGATATAAGTTTGAATTTAAAAGTCAGTTCTCCTAAAAGTCATCTGCAAGTTCAATATAGTTAAAATACCCTTTCCTACAGACTATTTCTAAAATTTTTCTGACACTTCTGATGACTATAGCAATGTATAAATCTAGACCAAGCCGTAATAAAATAAAAGCAAAATCAAGACGAGGATTTACTTTATCAGTTCTCAAAATATAATTATAGTATAATGATAACATAAATCTATGAGTCATAAATCATATTTGCGTATAAATTGCAACTTTTAAATAAAACTATATGAACTTTTAAGTAAAACTATGTGTTTTGGGGTCAGATATAAAAAAAGCACATCAATGGCATTTTTTGTTTTTGTAACAGAGTCTGACTCTGTCATCCTGGATAGAGTGCTCTGACGTCATAGCTCACAGCAACCTTAAACTCTTGGGCTCAAGCAATCCTCTTGCCTCCAGCTCCTAAGTAGCCTCCTGCCCTAATACCTAGCTAGTTTTTCTATTTTTGGTAGAGACCAATCTCCCTTTGCTCAGGATGGTCCCAAACTTTTGAGCTCAAGCCATCCACCCACCTGGGCCTTCCATAGTGCTAGAGGATTATACGTGCAAGCCACTGTACCCTGCCCCAGTGGCATTTTAAAAAGATACCAGAAGTAGGCTCATGGGTCACTGGTTTATGATAATGTTGACATAGCTGTACAATGGATAGAATTTTGGTTTGGTTTTACCGTACTGATCATCTGTTTGGGGCTAGGGGAGAAATTGAATCTCCTCAGCATTCCAAATTCCAAAAGGATCAAAGATCTAAGCATTTAAGCATTTAAAAAAAAGTTACAGATATTTACCTTATTTAAATCTTTGTTTTAAGGTTATATTTTCATTGATATCTACTGTGACCACCCATTTAAAATTGCAGGAACCCCTTACTTCATTTCTGTAGTACTTCATCTACATTTATAGTAAAATGTATTAAACTTCTCAAAATCTTTGTATTTCAATGGATGTTATAAAAATACATAATTTTAAAGAGTGATTTTATTTATCTCTTGATACATTTTAAGCATTTCTACACCTTCTTCTTACTTCACTATCTTCCTCCAGACATCACCAATATTTATTTTATCACATATATTAGAAGTACCCAAGTCACTTTATCCTCATTAAAGTGGGTGAAAACTTTTCAGGTTTATTATCCTATAGGCACAAAATGATATTATTTCAATTTTTAATCAATATTTTGGTCATTATATCTATACTTTTACTCTAGATACGTTTGGGAGGACTATAATAGCTTATTGCTATAACCATGTTTATGAAAAGGGACACAGTTTCCTGCTAACACATAATTTTTTAATATTTGAATAGATCAAAGAAAATACAAAAGTAATTTCTTCATAAAATCCTTATGAAGATGAACTTGGTTTTTCCATAGGTCATAATATGTTATCTAATTATGTTTCTACATAAAGGGAAAGATAGACTACTTTTAGTCTACAAAAGAGTTGTTATTTCTGGCTCAAATATTATTAATTTATGTTCTTCCTCCACAGTTATTCTCATTATAACATTTTCATTATAAAATACAGTATAATAATTAGCAAAGAATACAGGGAGTTGCATAAAGATTCATTTTGTACAGAATCAATGATCAAAGCTGTATTTACATTAACCAGATTTTGTTAATTTAAATCAAAATGAAAGAATTACAGAAAGCTCTTAAAAACTGTCAAAAAAAAAAGAAGTGATTTTAAAAGAAAATATAACTCTCCCTTGACAGAACAAATGAATTTATAGTCTTATTTCAGCTACATAGCAATTTTCCTGTGTCTTACTAACCCAACTTTCATGTTTCTTTTCATTAACACCTGGCTGGAACTTCGTCTCCCATTGAGAAACACCTGTCCACAGTTAACAAGGTGTTAATTGTAAAAACAATAAAATGGTGGAGTCAGGAAATCAGTTCACAAGTTATTATAACAAAATTTAAAAAATTCAAATGTAGATAAAAATAAAAAAAAATATTATTTTAAAAAGAATTAGTGACTTAGGATGATTCTAGCTCCGTAACTTGGGCCAGTTATTGAACCTATTAGTGCCTTGCTTTACTCATCTCAAAAGTCAGGATAATCATCATTTTATTTCATCGAATTCTTATGGAGATCAATGTACTTAATATTGATGTCTGGTATATAATACATGCTGCAAAAGTATCAGTATCATAATCATTATAGTTATTTTTCATATGTTAGTTGGGTTTTTCATATATATTTTACTGTGGATGTAAAAGACTTTGTATTATTCTACAGATACATAAGTCTTGCAGTCTTCTGTGTACTCACGTCCTCACAGTCAACAGTTGTATCATAGCTAGTTAAGTGGGCTATGTTATTTTCTCATGGCTGATAATTTTTATTGTGCATAAAGCAAATGCTGTAAGCCAATGTGGTTTGTCATTATGTTTTCAGTTTCTACAATTTGTGTTTTTTACTGCATGTGGCCTACCTTTCTGCCTTTTATATGGTGTTCTGGTGAATGATTTGACCAATAATGGCTTTTTAAAAATACATTTGATTTTCCCTTTAAAATGAAAGAAAATCATGCTAAATATTTTTAGAGAACCTTTCATTTTTCTTTCTACTACCATTCTTGCGGTTTACCAAAAAGAACCATAAGACTGATTAAAATGTGAGCAAATCCTGTAAGGTATTGGAAAATGGGGAGCATAGCACAGTGATGCTAAAAAGAAGGAAATGTGTGCGGTGAATCTTGTTACCCCTCAGTTCTTTGCAGGGTGGCCCTATCCCACTGGGGCTCAGAGGGATGAAGCCTAAATATTGCTGATCAGAGAAGAAAGATACTCAGTTCCCCAATTACTGAGCATCATAGGGCATAGTCATAAAAAAGACAGAGTTCCTGAGAAGGGGTCTCTAAAAGTCTGTAAGGACATTCACCACAAGTTTTTGGATGAAAGTTCACCTGTTGTTGGGTGAAAGCTGAAATTCGACACCAAAGTCATGCCATATTCAAATAGGTTAAGGTTCCATCACATCCACAGTGAAGAGACAGCAATTAGCATGTCAGCATTCAGCTGATTCCCTAAAAAGGACTCTATTAAGGAGGGAGGACTCTGCCCTAAAATAACTGCAATTTCCTGAGACTAAGTTCAATGTGAGCCTGGACCTCCTAAGAGTAAAACCATACATGTTTGAATGAAAAGGTTTAGTTAGAACTTAACAAGTTGACAGAACAAACATCAATATTCTTTAAAGGAGAATTCTATAGTCTAGAATCCTTAAAATGATAATGTACAAAATGCACTACACAATCAAAATTATCGGACATGCAAAGAAGTAGCAAAATATTCATAATAAAGAAAGAAAGCATGCAGTCATGACTTTGGTATTTTCACATGAAGACTCTGAAATGCTCACAAAATATGCTGAAAGGTTTGAGGATAGCATAATCATATAGAGTGGGTAAATGGGAAGTATCCACAGGGAAATGGTGACTATTGAAAGAAGAATGGAAATGTTAGCGTTCAGATGAAAACTTCACTAACTTGACTTATCTGCATTGAGGCTGCAGCATAATACGGAGGAAGAGCAATAGAAATTATCCAACATAAGAAGCAGTGAGATAAATGGTTTAAAAAACAAAGTCTCAGTGAACTGTTAGACACTATCAATCAGGCTAAAATATATATTTATACTTAGTAACCAGGGTAAAAGATTATAGAGAATGGGAAATAAAAAGTTTTGAATAGGTAATACTTAAAAGTTTTCAGATATTGGATAAAAATAGAAGATATTCAGTACCCCCTAAGCAGGATAAATACAAAGACACACCCCCAACCCATTATCATCAAGCTGCTAAAATATAAAGATTACAAGTCATCTGAAAAATAGCTAAACAAGATATAATACAAGCTTTGGATGAAGTATATAAATTATGACATTTTATTGGCACCAGTGGGAATAATAAGACAATGGAAGGCAAAACCCAAAAAGTTTCTTCAGAAATCAGGGTGAATTTAAGACATTTCCACATTTAAAGGAATGGAGAAAAAGTTGTTACAAGCATTTCTGTTGTATAAGAAATGAGGGAAATTCTGTAGGAAAATGACAGCATACGGAAGCTTATGTTTCCTAGAAAAAAAGAAGGACAAATTCTAAATGTGTGGGTAAATATAAAAGAAAGTCTTTCATTTACACACATATATCTCATAATTATTTCAAATGTATATATATAAATTTATACATAAATTTACTTATATTTATATAGTAACTTACATACAAATATAATTATATGTAAAATGTAACAAGAATCCTAAATATTGAGGAGATAAATTTGATTTTTTTCTGGTATAAAATTTTTTTTGGAAAAAGTCTCACTTTGGGGCAGCACCTGTGGCTCAGTGGGTAAGGCGCCGGCCCCATATACCAAGGGTGGAGGGTTTAAACCCGGCCCTTGCCAAACTGCAACAAAAAAATAGCTGGGCATTGTGGTGGACACATGTAGTCCCAGCTACCCAGGAGGCTGAGACAAGAGAATCGCCTAAGCCCAAGAGTTGGAGGTTGCTGTGAGTTGTGACACTACAGCACTCTACTCAGGGTGACAAAGTGAGACTCTGTCGCTACAAAAAAATAAATAAATTAAAAAAATTAATTAAAAAAATTAAAAAAATAAATAAATAAAAAAAGAAAAAGTCTCACTTTGTTACCCTCAGTAAAGTGCCATGACTAGCTCACAGCAACCTCAGATTCTTGGGCTCAGCATTGTTTGGAGGGCAATTTTTAACTTTTAAAAAATTATATTTGAATAAAAAAATATAAAATATGTAATCTAAATTTTCCTTAAAATAAAAAAGGTGAAAATAGTTGAACCAAAATTAAATAGAAAGAGAATAATTAAGATCAGAGAAGAAAAAGAACAGAGGTAGATGGAATTAATAAAAGCACAATCAGAAAAATAAATTTAAAAAATATATTTACATTAGAATAAAAAATTACATTTAAGTAATGAATAAAAAGATGTTCAAAACCTCTATGAAAAAATACAAAATATTAAGATAAACAAATGTAAAATAAACCACCTTCATTGATGGAAAATTAAATATTGTCAAGGTGTCAATTTTTCAAATTGTTTCATGTACTGTGTTTGATATAGTCTCAGGAGACAATGGGTTTCCTTTGAAGATTTTGACAAATTTATCCAAGTATTTATAAGGAAATACAAAGGACTTGGAATAGTCACAACAGTGCTAAAAAAGAAGGTCATAATGGTAAGACACACATTACCTGATATTAAGACTTACTATACACTAATAATAATCAATAACCACCCCACACCACTCCCCAAACTTATATGTTAAAATTTATATGTAAAACTTCCTGTCTTCAGAAGGGTGGAAAGTAAAATTCTGTTGTTTATAAACCATCCTATAATCTTTACTACTGCAGCCCCAAATGTCTAAGACCTATGGGGATATTGCATGCTGCTTTGTTTTGGTGGATTGCTATTTTAATTGAAGAATCAAGAGCTCAAACATAGAACAGAAAATCCAGAAGTAGATTCCCATTTGAGAATTCAATGGATATTTTAAAAAGGAGTAAAGAAAAATAAATGACTAAAAAAAATTTTCTTTAACAAATTGAGCTATTAATAGAAAAACTGAACAAACCTTTGAAAGCCATAGTATTTGCCTCTTTCTCACAATCTATTAAGAAATTACTTACACATAAGTTATATACTTGGAGGAAAAGCCAGCTATAAAGTTCAAAAAAGATTTAGTGAAAAATCTTCCCCTCTTGGCAGTAGGCAAAAAGGTAGAAAACAAGATTAACTATTACGGAAATGAATGAATCATAAACTGAAAATGTATATTATATATGACAAAAGACTTGTATAAAGACTATATCAATAATTCTCGCAAATAAGATAGTAAAAGTCACAGAACCCAATTTAAAAACTTGTCAAAAGATATGAACACTCCACAGAAAAAAGCAACCAGATGGCCTATGCAAAAGCGAGGCAGTCACCAATGTCCTTTCTTATTAGATAAATACAAATTAAAATCACGACTTGGCACAGCCACTAGAATGATTAACACTGAAGTGAGAACACTAAATTTTGCAAGCATGTAAGGCAAGTGGAACTTTCCTACCTACAGGGTAGGTATAAGGACGCGTCATTGCTTCAGAGACATGGCAACAAACGAAACGATAAAACTCGATAGACAAGTGAAGGATTCATACAAGTCTTTTGGCAAGTTATAAAATGGCTTATAGAATTGACCAATAATTGCATAAAGGAAGGTTGAAATAAATAAGCCCAATTAATTACAAATATCTGAAACCAAAAAACCAGTCTTAGCAACTCCATGCAGTGTTATTAGAAACAAAAAAAAAAAAAAAAAATTAAAGCTATTAGCAGCAAGTAGAAACTGAAAAGTTCACTTTTATACGGTATAATGGATTAAATGTTTGTGCCTCCCTCTCATCACATTCATGCGTCAAAATTTTAACTCCCACTGTAATAATGTTAGGAGGTGAAGGCTTTGAGAAGTAACTACATTGGAGGATGGAGCCTTCGTGATAAGGATTGTCACCAATGATAATGACCCTAGAAAACTCTCTTTTCCACTTTCTGCCACTTAAGGACACAATGAACAGACAGCTGTTTGAAAATAGGGGCTGCCCCAGAGCTCAGCCCTGGCACCCTGATCTAGATTGCACTTTCTGCCCCCTGAAGTGTGGAAAGTAAAATTCTGCTGTTTGTGGGTCACCCAGTCTATAATACTTCATGATTACGGTGCCAAATGACTAAGACATATCAGGGTATTGCATTCTGCTTTGTTTTGGTGGATTGCTATTTTAATTGGGTCAGAAGAGTAAGTAGGCAAATGCACATGTTCTGCCCAATATTTTGAACCAGAACTCCTAAAGATTCTCTTTTAAATGCAAATCTCTGGTCTAATTCCTATTCTGCTTAAATTCTACAAGATGAAGAGGACTAGGAAGGGGAGACCAAGGTCATGTTTTATTTAAACCACGACTTTCCATGCAATTATACATGCTCCCTCTAATACTGCCATATAAATCCAAGAATAAAATTGGAACCCTGCCTGAAATCTATGCAGTGGTATTCAAATGTTTTCATTTTATTTGAAAGAATTTTGAAAACCTCTGTATGTCCTTGCAGATTTTAAACTTGATAAAAAAATTATCATAACATTATACAGTGTAAAGAATGCATTTTGTTTATTTGATCCTACTTTACACAGGTGATAAAACCTACTGGTGCCACAAATCCAGATACAGTGCTATTAATTTCCATCCTCACAGCCCTTCCCTATGCTCATTTAATTAAGCTTGCAATAATACAGCTCTGCGTTTAGTTCAGTGTAAATATTTTAACCTCACAGTGTTAGATTCAATGCTGAACTTCACTTACTTTATATTTTTCATCCAAACCACAAACCTTCGGATTTAATCTTTTCAATTTATGGGAAATGTCTATCATATAATCTAAATGGCAAAGGCAGTTTTATCAGCTAAAATCAGACCGAACTTCCATGAAAATGCCTGTGTTTTTAATTTATATTTAAATATAAATTTTATTCCCACGATGGAAATCTTATTGTTGAATTCTAAGATAAATGAACAAGTTAGATAACTGAACAAGATAGAGAACCGAAACTGTATTTATTCATGGCTGAAATAGAGTGCAGTCCTTTAATTATCTTTTCATTTTGCCCTTACAATTTCTCCTCAAAAGAAATCTGTCTGGAATAGTCCTTTGGTGCCTGAGTGCGTTTTCACCCTGTGGGAATGTGTCACATTAGGTGGGGGGAGGGGGAGATGCACTTCCTCCTTTGGTAGAGTGGTAAAGGGCAATTTTGAAATGAGAAGAGAACAAAAAAGATTTGACAGATCACAGAAATTCTCTGGCAGATTGTTTTTAGGAATGGTCACATATTGAAGCTGAGAATCTAGAGCAGGGGTAGCGAACACGCGGCTAGAGCCGCATGCGGCTCCCGGCCAAAATGAATTTCGGCTCTTTGCCTCTTATCATTATTTTGCATACTGTGGCTCTTTGCCAAGTTTGGATTTTGTTATGCTGCTTCTGAGGAGGGACCTCTGAGGAGC
>CAUYPK010053995.1:0-22924 GCA_963574355.1 Loris lydekkerianus | reverse complement strand
GCTGGTGTGATTCACTATAACTTTCTGCAACCAGGCCAAACCATCACAGCAGAGTCCTATTGTGAGGAAATCGACCAAATGTACCGAAAATTGCGTCAGCGGCAGCCAGCACTGGTCAACAGAAGAGGTCCGATCCTGCTCCACAACAACGCCCGGTCGCACGTCTCACAAATCACCATCCGAAAATTAAAGGAATTGAGCGTCGAAGTTCTGCCCCACCCACCATACTCCCCAGACCTCTCACCAACCAACTACCATCTTTTCAAGCACTTCCATAACTTTCTCACCGGTAGAACCTTTGCCAATCAGGACCTAGCAAAAACGGCCTTCGTTGACTTCATCGAAACCCAAGCACCCAATTTTTATGCCGATGGAATTAATAGACTTGTGTTACGTTGGCAAAAGTGCACTGATTCAAATGGCGCTTATTTCGATTAAATTGAATAAATATTCACTGAGATATTACAGTTTAAAGTAGACTCATAAAAACGGACAAAACTTGTGAAATGACCTAATACTTCACAGTTCATATACAACAATTATATTAAACTCAATTCTCCCAATGACAATAACACATCTGACACTACTAACTTACCTACCAATGTTATCTGGAAACAAACTTCTAAGAACCCCAATAAATAGAGCAAATTATCTGGCCTGAAAACAATCTAAATTATTCAATCACAGGAAAAATCCAAGACCAAACAGGTTAAATGCTCATTTCTTCTTTTGCCTAAACAAGAAAGCAAGAATCATGCTTATTAATACAGTCTAACATATTTATCATTAAAATAAAAGTAAATTCTAGGATCTGTGAATTAACATTTATAATTTTGTAAACATCTATCTTACAACAGAAACCCAGAATGTACACATTATTTTATGCTCCAACCCATTCCACCAACTTATAAAATATTTAAATGCATTAACTACTTGCTGAGAAATTTCAATGGAAGACCTCTTAAAATTTAGTGATACCCTAAAAAGATCTTATTTCTACCTAGACACACACACAAAAAGGGGGCTTTAACCCTGGCGTGATTCACCCCACAGTAGACTGAAAAGCTTAAGGAATGAAATAAATACATCAAAAGTATGTATTGTACTTCTATGCATTTCTATCCTACCTAGTAACCTTGGACAAGCAGAAATGAATTAGGGCATTCTTTCAGAGTTAAGTGCATCTAAAAATAAAGGCTTATGCATTAAAAGCTTCAATTACATTGAACTCTATCATCGGGACACATACAATGAAGGAACATGCTCTTTTTTTTTTAATATTTCATAATAGGGTGGCGCCTGTGGTCAGTGGGTAGGGCGCCAGCCCCATATACCAAGGGTGGCGGGTTCAAACCCGGCCCTAGCCAAACTGCAACAAAAAAACAGCCGGGCATTGTGGCAGACGCCTGTAGTCCCAGCTACTCAGGAGGCTGAGGCAAGAGAATCGCCTAAGCTCCAGGAGTTGGAGGTTGTTGTGAGCTATGTGACACCACAGCACTCTACCGAGGGCAATAAAGTGAGACTCTGTCTCTACAAAAAATATTTCATAGTAACAACAATAAAAATAGTATTGGTAGCGTAAGCAAAAAAATGCAGATGCCCTCTACATATCAGAAAGACCACCTAATTTTAAAAAAATTTTTTAAAGAGTAGCAAGATTCTACAGTCATCCTAACAGCAGACAACACCCCTGTGGCGGTCTCTAGTTGTTTATCCTTAAATATAATCAGAATTCCACTTGAAAGCCTGTAACAACATGAGAAATCATAATCAGGTGCTTCTATTGCTGCTTTGAATTTTCAATCACAGTGCCAACGTTTATTTTCCTGTGAACAGAGTAGAAAAATTACAGGTAAAGATAGAAAATGAAAAACAAATTATTTCTAAGGTTTACCTGGCTGACTCTCTTATTAGGGGGCTAGCACATCTAGTGACTTTAAGGTAAAGCCAGTGCTCACTGGTCACTCCCAAAATCCTAGGGTCCTTAAGAATTATGCTAAATCTACCCTGCCTGTGCTCCATAAATAGAACAACAAAGCCTGGATGACAGCATGATTAACTATTTTAAGCCCACTGTTGAGACCTACCCTTCAGAAAAACAGATTGCTTTCAAAATATTACTGCTCACTGATAATACACCTACTCACCAAAAACATCTGATGGAGATGTATAAGAAGATAAACAGGCAGAGGGGTGCCTATGGCTCAAAGGAGTAGGGCACCGGCCCCATATGCCAGAGGTGGCGTGTTCAAACCCAGCCCCTGCCAAAAACTAAAACTAAAATGAAATAACATCCGAGTCATTGTTAAAAGAGCTATTCACCTTTAAAAAAAAAAAAAAAAGATAAACAGGCTCAGTGCCTGTAGTTCAGTGGTTACGGCACCAGCCACATGTACCAGGGTCTGGGGGGTTCGAACATGGCCTAAGCTTGCTAAACCACAATAACCACAACAACAAAAAAATAGTTGGGCGCTATGGTGGACACCAATAGTCCCAACTACTTGGGAGGCTGAGGCAAGAGAATAGCTTAAGTCCAAGAGTTGGAGGTTGCTATGAACTGTGATGCCACAGCACTCTACTAAGGGCAACATAGTGAAATTCTGTCTAAAAAAAAAAAAAAGCTGAATGTTGTGTTCATGCCTGCTAACATGACATCCATTCTGCAGCCAATGGATTTAGGAGTAATTTTGACTTCTAAGTCTTCTCATTTAAGAAATACATTCCATCATGCTATAGCTGTCATAGATACTGACTCCTCTGGTAGATACAAATAAAGTAAATTGAAAACCTTTTGAAAAGGATTCACCACCCTACATGCCATTAAGGACATTCATGATTTACGGGAGGAGATCAAAGTATCAGCATTAACAGGAATTTGAAAGAAGTTGATTCCAACACTCATGAATGACTTTGAGGGTTTCAAGACTTCAGTGAAGGAAGCAACTGCAGATGTGGTAGAAACAGCAAGATATTTAAAACTACAAGTAGACTTTGAGAAGAGGTGACTGAATTGCTACAATCTCATCACCAAACATAAACAGATGAGGAGCTGCTAGTCTGTGGTTTCTTGAGATGGAATCTGCTCCTGGTGAAGATGCTGTGAACACTGTTGAAATGACAAAAAAGATTCAGAAAAAATCTGTTTCTAAAAAATAAAAAGTCAAAGACAAAGAGAAAATTCTAAAAACAACAAAAGAAAAACAGTTATTCACTTTTAAGGGAAACCCCCATCAAACTAACAATGGATTTTTCAGCTGAAGAAATCTCTCAGGCCAGGAGAGACTGGAATGATACAAAATACTGAAAGAACTACCAACCAAGAATACTATACCCAGGAAATTTACCCTTCATTAATAAAGGAGAAATAAAGTCTTTCCCAGACAAGCCACTAGGTCAGCCCTACCAGAAATGCATAAAGGGTTCTACTCCAGAAAATGAAAGGACAATATCTACCATCATAAAAACATGAAAAAACACAAGCCCAGGAGTGGGAGGTTGTAGTAAGCTGTGAAGCCTTGGCACTCTACCAAGGGTGATAAAGTGAGACTGTGTCTCTAAAAATAATAAATAAATAAATAAATGAATACATTTTGGGTAGCACCTTTGGCTCAAAGGAGTAGGGTGCCGGCCCCATATACCGGAGGTGGCAGGTTCAAACCCAGCCCAGGTCAAAAACTGAAAAAAATAGAAAAAGAAAAAAAGAAAAAGTTTAAAATCCACCAGTATAGCAAACAACAATAAGGAAAAGACTCAAATGTTACCACTGCAGAAAACCACCAAACATACAACAAACAATAATAGAGAAAAAAAGGAACAAAAGATAAATATAATCAGATTTCAATTAATAAAGTGACAGGAAGAAACCCTTGCATGTCAGTAATAATGAATGTAAATGTAATGAACTTTTCACTTTTAAGATTAAACTTACCAAAAGAATTTACAAAAAACCCATAACCCAACTACATAGTGCCTACTAAAAAAATCATCTCACCTATAAAGACACATATAAACTGAAAGTAAAGGAATGGGAAAAGATATTTCATTCAAACAGAAACAAAAAGCAAGTAGGAATAGCTACATGTATATCAGATAAAACAGACTTTAAGTCAAAATCAGTAATAAGAGACAATGCTATTTTATAATGATAAAGGTATCAACTCAGCAAGAAGATGTAATAATTCTAAACACATACATACTCAACATTGGAGCATTAAGATATACATAACAATATTATCATATCACAATACAAGTAAGAGTTGGGGATTTCAACATAGCCCTCAAAACATC
The DNA here is from genome assembly GCA_963574355.1 of Loris lydekkerianus. NCBI lineage: Eukaryota > Metazoa > Chordata > Mammalia > Primates > Lorisidae > Loris > Loris lydekkerianus. The sequence goes on along the minus strand of CAUYPK010053995.1, from coordinate 18,637 downwards.
AGACAGATCACCTAGACAGAAATCCAACAAAGTAACACCGGATTTAAGCTACATGCTAAACCAAAAGGACATAACAGACATTTAAAGAACATTTCATCTGGCCACATAGGGCGCCAGCCACATACACCAAGGCTGGCAGGTTCAAATCCAGACCTGGATCAGCTAAAACAACAATGACAACTGCAACAAAAAAATAGCTGGGTGTTGTAGTGGGCGCCTGTAATCCCAGCTACTTGGGAGGCTGAGGGAAGAGAATAGCTTAAGCCCAAGAGATGGAGGCTTCTGTGAACTGTGACACAAGGGAACTCTACCCAGGGTGACAGCTTGATTCTCTGTCTCTAAAAAAAAAAAAAAAAGAGAGAGAACATTTCATCCAATCGCTGCAGAAGACACATTCTTCTCATCAGTACATGGAACATTCTCTAGGAAAGACCACATCTTAGGACTCAAAATAAACCTCAATAAATTTTAAATTATCAAAATCATATGAAGTATCTTCTCAGACCACAATGGAACAAAATTAGAAAGCAGCAGGAAAAGAAAGTTTAGAAACAGTATCAATACATGGAAATTGAATAATATATTTCTAAATGACTATTGAATGAAGGAAGAAATTTTTAAAACATTGTTTTAGGCCAGGATCAGTGGCTCGTTCCTGTAATCCTAGCACTCTGGGAGACCGAGACGGGTAGATTACCCTAGCTCACAGGTTCAAGACCAGCCTGAAACATAGTGAGACCCTGTCTCAAAAAAAAAAAGAAGGGTATTATGGCAGGCACCTGTAGTCCCAGCTACTTGGGAGGCTAAGGAAAGAGAATTGCTTGAGCCCAATTGAAGTTGCTGTGAGCTATGACATCACAGTACTCTACCAAGTGCGACAAAGTGAGGCTCTGTCTCAAAAAAAGAAAAAAAATTTTTTAATGCAAACTGAAACACAACATAACAAAACCTTTACGATATACTTTTAGGAGTAACAGGACTAACAGAGAAGTTTATAGCAATAAATACCTACATCAAAAAGGAAAGACTTCAGCAACCTAACAATGCACCTCAAAGAATTAGAAAAGCAGGAACAAACCAAACCCAAATTAGTAAAAGGAAAGAAATTAAACATCATAGCAGAATTAAACAAAACAGAGGCTTAAAAAAATACCAAAAATAACAAAATTAAAAGTTGGGTTTTTCATAAAAGATAAACAAAATCAATAAATCACTAGCTACGTTAACCAAGAAAAAAAAGAAAGAGAAAAGCCTGAGGCTTAAGATGCCGAGTCACATATACCTTATACCTATATAAGGCACCAGCCACATATACCTCAGCTGACTGGTTCAAATCCAGCCTGGGCCTGCCAAACAACAAAGATGGCTGCAACCAAAAAAAAGTAGCCAGGCATCATGACAGGCCCCTATAGTCCCAGCTACTTGGAAGGCGGAGGCAGGAGCATCAATTGAGCCCAGGAGTTGAAGGTTGCTGTGAGCTGTGATGCCACAGCACTCTACCCAGGGGCAACAGCTTCAGGCTCCATCTCAAAAAAAAAAAAAAAAAAAAAAGACAAGACCCAAACAAAATCAGAAAGGAAACAGAGACATTACAGCTGATACCACAGGAATACAAAAGATTATCAGAGACTATTACGAACAACTATGTACCAACAAACTAGAACACCTAGAAGAAATTAATAAATTCCCAGATACGTAGCAACCTACTGAGATTGAATCAGGAAGAATCAGAAAACACAAAAAAGACCAACAATGAGTAATGAAACTGAATCAATTACAGTCTGTCAACCAAAAAACTCCAGTATTGAATGGCTTCACTGCCAAATTCTAACAAACTTACAAAGAAGTAACACCAATCCACCTTAAACTTTTTCAAAAAGTGAAGAAAGGGGAATTTTCCTTAACTCCTTCTTTGGAGCTAATATTACCCAGACAAGGATGCAACTACAAAAGAAAACTATGGTCAATATCCTAGATGACCACTGAAACAAAAATCCTCAACAAGATACTAGCAAACCAAATCCAACAACACATCAAAAAGATAGACCATGACCAAGTGGAACTTATCCCAGCAATGTAAGGATAGCTCAACATACACAAATCGATAAACATGATACATCTTATCAACAGAATTTTGGACAAAAAACAATAAGATCATTAGAAAAGGGATAATATATCCTATTGTATGATAGACCACCATAATTCTGTGCTATGTGATCAAACTCATGCACAAACTTCTAGAAAGCTGTGGCGGTGCTGCTCAGCAGGGTCTCCACCACCTAGGACAGATAGTACTTGGTAAGGTTTGGGGCCATCTAATTTGAGGAATAGATAAATAAAGTAATGGAGAAATTAAAAAATAAATAAATAAATAAGATCATCTCAATAAGTACCAAAAGGCACTTGATAAAATTCAACATTCTTTCATGATAAAAACTATCAACAAATTAGACACAGGAAGAATGTACCTCAAGATAATAAAGGCCACATATGACAAACTCACAGCTAACATCACACTTAATGAAGTAAAGCTGAAAGCCTTTCTACTAAGAACTGCAACAAGGCAAGGATACCCACTTTCACCACTCCTGTTCAACACTGTACTGGAAATCCTAGCCAGAGAAGTCAAAGACAAAAAAAGAAAAAGCATCTAAACAGGAAAAGAGGAAGTCAAACTGTCCTTCTTTGCAGATAACATGATCTTATATACAGAAAAACCTAAAAACTCCACCAAAACACTCTTAGACCTGATAAATAAATTCAATAAAGTTGCAGTACATAAATAAACATGCAAAAACAGTAGCATTTCTACATATACCAATAAAGAACTAGCAAAAAAAGAAATCAAGAAGTCAATCCCAGGAGGTAAAAAAAACACATATCTGGGAATATACTTAAGGAGGTGAAAGATCTCAAGGAAAACTACAAACCATTGATGAAAGAAATTAAAGAGGACACAAACAAACGGAAAGATAGCCCATATTCTTTGATCAGAAGAATATTATTATAAGACCCTTACCCAAAGCAATACATTTGATGCAATCCCAGTCAAAATACCAATGTCACTTTTCACAAAAATGTTTTTAAAACATCTAAAATTCATATGGAGCCAAAAAAGCATTAATAGCCAAAGCAATACTGAGCAAAAAGAACAAAGCTGAAGTCATAACACTATCTGACTTCAACACATACAGAAAACCCAGAAATAAATGAATGTATTTACAGTCAACTGATTTTTCACAAGGTGCCAAGAGCGCAAATTAAGAAAAGGACAACCTCTTCAAAAAATGGTGCTAGGGAAATTGGATATCCATATGCAAAAGAATAAAACTGGATCCCCAACTCTCAGCATATATAAAAGTTGACTCAAGATAAAGATTTAAATGTAAGACCTGAAACTATTATATAATACCACTAGAAGAAAGCATAGGGGAAACACTTTAGGACACTGGCAGCTAAGATCTCAAAAGCACAGGCAATGAAAACAAAAAGAGACAAAGGAGGCCAAGTGCAGTAGCTCATGCCTGTTATCCTAACACTTTAGGAGCCTGAGTTTGAGACCAGCCTGAGCAGAGCTATTTATATAATAAAAATAGAAAGAACTAGCCAAGCATGGTGGTGGGCACTATAGTCCCAGCTGCTCAGGAGGCTAAGACAAAAAGATCGACTGAGCCCAAGAGTTTGAAATTGCTATGAGCTCTGATGCCAGACACTCAACCCCAGGGAGATGGAGTGAGACTCTATCTCAAAAAATAAAAAAGGAAGAGACACATAAGATTATATTAAACGAAAAACGATTCTGTACAACATAGGAAACAACAGAGTAAGGAGGAAACCACAGAATGGGCGAAAATACGTGCGAACTATTCAAGGGACTAATATCCAGAATTTACAAGGAACTCAAAACAACTGACAGCAAAAAAAAAAAAAAAAAAAAAAAAAAAGACCAATCCCACCAAAAATAGAGCAAAGGACATTCACAGACATTTCTAAAAATAAGACACACAAATGGCTAACACAGCCTGTGGCTCAGTGAGTAGGGTGCCGGCCCCATATACCAAAGGTGGCAAGTTCAAACCCGGCCCTGGTCAAACTATGACAACAAAAAAATTAAAAAATTAACTTAATGAAAAAAAAAAGAAAGAAAGAAAGAAAAAATTCTTAACACCACTGATCAGGGAAATACAAATCAAAACCACAACTTACCCCTGTTGGAAGGGCTATTACTATTAATAAAAGGGCAAAAAATAGCACATACTGGTGAGACTGAGAAGAAAAGGGAACTTTTATACTGTTGGTGAGAATGTAAATTAGTACAGGCATATGGAAAACAATATGGAGATTTCTCCACAATACTAAAAATAGACTTAGCAATCCAACTACTGGGTGTTTACCCAAAAGGACAGGAAACTAGTGTATCAAAGGGATACCTGCACCTCCAAACTTATTACAGCATTATTGACAGTAGCAAAGATAGGAAATCAACCTAAACGTCCATCAACAATATGATTAAAGATAATGTGGTTATATACAGTATATATATACACACACAGAATACTACTTGGTTATAAAAAATGAATGAAATCATGTCATTTACAGCAACATGGATGAAGTGGAGGTTAACATGTTAAGTGAAACAACCAAGCACAGAAAGACAAACATTGTACATATGTATAGGAGCTTAAAAAGTTGATCTCATGGAGGTAGAGAGTAGAATGATAGCTACCAGAGACTGGGGAAGGTGTAGGAATAAGTTCTAATGTTTTTTCTTCCAGAAAAAGATATAGATTTTTTTTTTTTTTGGAGACAGTCTCAAGCTGTCACCCTGGATAGAAGGCCATGGCATCACAGCTCACAGCAACCTCCAGCTCCTGAACTTATGTGATTCTCTTGCCTCAGTCAGCCTCCCAAGTAGCTGGGACTACAGGCACCCACCACAATGCCCGGCTATTTTTTGGTTGTAGTTGTCATTATTGTTTGGCAGGCCCAGACTGGATTCAAACCCGCCAGCTCTGGTGTATATGGCTGGTGCCTTAGCTGCTTGAGCTACAGGCACCAAGCCAGAAAAAGATATTTTTTGTTCAAGTCATGAAAATAGGAAACCAGAAAGGGAGACCCAAGCTGAGACAAATAATGGCCACCCCTTCCCCAACAGGGGGGGAAGGTGGCCTTTATACCCTCATGGTCAGTTTAGGCCCCCCTCCTCACTCTGCTATAGCATCTTTAGGGCAGAGCCCCCCCCCTACCCTGGGACTGGGGTGGTCAGTAACCCAGCCTGCTGTGCCTCAGCCCCCCTTCCCCATAAAGAATAGTATCTTGGGGGAGGGGATGATGTGGGCAGAATAGGAGGCAATGAAGATGACCATTTGGTACTGGTAGCAGCAATGAGAATGTTGAAGAATGGAACATGGAAGAAAAAAAAACAACACAACTGTCCACAGGTAGTTTGTGAACAAAGGAAAAATGGAACCAGAATCTTGAGGGCTGGGGAGGAGCAGGAGGGTGGGGTGTGGGCAGGGTGAGCCCCAGCTGCAGGGGAGCTCAGAGCAGATAGAGTAGGGCAAGCAGACCCAGTCCACCTTACATAGCTGCTGCAGGGAATCTAGGTCTCTCCTGGAAAAGTGGTGGGTGACTTCCTCCAGGACTCCAATAGTCTCAGATCCCAGGCGAAGAGAAAGGTGGGCTAGGAGCCCTGTCTTAAGGGGGAATGGACTCATACCCATCCCGCCTTCCTTCCTTCCTGTACCCCAAGGGGCTCTTCAACCTAGTACAGGGACTAGGGAAGGTAGGGAAGGGAGAAAAGTGGGTATGAGGCCCACACGGTTACAAAGACACAGGCTAGCTGGGGGCTTCCTGGAGACTTTCCCCTCCATTAGCCACACCTGTTGCCAGGGCAGTGGAAGGGGGCATGCCAGAATGAGATGGGGTTTGGGCCCCTTTTCAGGCCAGGGAGTCTTCCCAGGCCTCTCTATGGGAAGCCAAAAGGAACAGTTAGGAGCAGAGAGGGCCCCCAAACCAAGAGCTCAGAGAACAGTGTCCCCATTGCTGAGGGAGTGGAGGCACAGAGTGTCTAAGTAGGACGTTAGCCTTGTCAGGAGGGCAAGTGTGTGTGCACAGGTTAGAGGGGTGGCTGGGAACCAAGGCCAAGGGAAAACTGCTCCCCACACAGCCCAGAGGAGCCCCGCAGCAGCTGGTGTGCTGTATAGCGTGGAGATGAGGGTGGTAGGGGCTGGCTGAGGCAATGGTGATGGGGGCCTGGAAGGAGGGGAGGGGCAGTGGGAGCAGAGCAAAGCAGTCCAGTCCCAGAAAGAAGCTGCTCCTCAGTGAAGGTAGCAGGCACCGTCACTGCTCCTCTTCTGAGGACTCCTGTGAGATGCCCTCCTCTTCCTCCTCCTCCAGTTTTTTGGGTCTGCCTGGAGTTGTGGTGGTCTTCTGGGTCTTGGCTGCAACCTTGTTTTTGCTTCCCTTGGGTCGGCCCCCAGGTCTCTTAGATGTTGGCACTTCGCTGGGTTCCTTCTGAGGACTCCATACCGGCGCTGTGCCCGGAGTCACCAGAGGCTGCCAGCACCGCCTGCCTCCGCCTTGCTTCTCAGTGCTGTCCTTTTCCAGCATGAGGCCAGAGGCTTGGCTAGACTTCAAGCTCGATTCATTCATCTTCCCTCCTCTATGATTAGGTGGAAGAGTGATGGCTGGGATCTATGAGCCTCAGGGCCAGCCTGCGGTGCGCACTTTGGGCTGCTGGGAGTCATCGTGCTGGGCCTGAGGACGGGCCTGCCTCCGCCACGACTGCTACTAGTAACAAATACGGATGCCTTCTTGGAGCCGTGCCAGTGCCAGAAATAGCCCCAGCTCAGAGTCCCTATTAGAGGCTAAATTCTAATGTTTAATGGAATAGTTTAACTATAGTTAATAGCAGTATTTTGTGTATTTCCTATATATATTGCTCGGGATTCATTGAGAAAACAAAGAACTAGGCTGTACTGATTACATTTGTTAAGTCCTTATAATTGTGTCCCATCCCAAGAAGTATCTTCACACCGTGAGCCCCAATCCCCCACATACCTCCCCTCTCCCTTAGTCCCCTACCCCACACCTTGGATTAGCTCATTTACTGCCTTCATATTAGAATTGGATTCTTGCTTCTCAATCCTTGTGATGCTTTACTAAGAAGAATGTGCTCCACCTACATTCAGGTTAATACAAAAGATATAGGGCAGGCCTATGGCTCAAGGAGTAGGACACCAGTCCCATATACCGGAGGTGGCAGGTTCAAACCCGGCCCTGGCCAAAAAAACTGCAACAACAACAACAACAACAAAAAAAAATAATATATATATATATATATATATATATATATATATATAGTCTCCTTTTTTAATGGCTGGATAGTATTCCATGTGTACATATACCACAGCTTGTCAATCCATTCCTGGGTTGGTAGGCATTTAGGCTGTTTCCATACTTTGGCAATTGTAAATTGAACTGCAATAAACAATCTAGTGCAAATGTTCTTATGATAAAAGGATTTTTTTTCTTCAGGGTAGATGCCTAGTAATGGGAATGCAGGATCAAATGACAGGTCTAGTTTGAGTTCTCTGAGGCTTCTCCATACCTCCTTCCCAAAAACGTATTAGTTTGCAGTCCGACCAGCAGTGTAAAAGTCTTCCCTTTTCTCCAGATCCACACCGGCATCTGCAGCTTTGAGATTTTGTGATGTGGGCCATTCTCACTGGGGTTAGGTAATATCTCAGGGTAGTTTTGATTTGCATTTCTCTTATGATCAGGGACAATGAGCATTTTATCATATGTTTGTTAGCCATTTGTCTGTCTTCTTTAGAGAAGGTTCTATTCATGTCTATCACTCAGTGACATATGGGATTGAGTCTTTTTTGTTGTTGCTGAGTTCTCTGTAGATCTTGGTTATCAAGCTTTTATCTGATTAATAATATGCAAATATCTGTTCCCATTCTGAAAATTGTCTATTTGCTTTCATGGTTGTTTCCATAGCTATACAGAAGTTTTTCAGTTTAATTAAGTGCCATTTGTTTATTTTTGTTGTTGCGATTGCCATGGAAGTTTTCTTCATAAAATCTTTCCCCAGGTGGATATCTTCAAGTGTTCTCCCACACTTTCTTCAAGAATTTTTATTGTTTCATGCTTTAGATTTAAATCTTTTATCCATCTAGAATCAATTTTTGAAAGTGATAAGACATGCAAGACCAGGCTCGGTCTTTTTCCCCCCCCAGGTTCAGTCTTTTACACGTGGTTATCCAGTTCTCCCAACATCATTTACTAAATAGGGATTCTTTCCCCAGTGTATATTCTTGGGTAGTTTACCAAATATCAGGTGGCAATAAGACATTAGTTTCATCTCATGGTTTTCTACTTGGTTCCAAACGTCCATGTCTCCATTTGTGTGCCAATACCATGCCATTTTGATCACTATGGCCCCTTTAGCTTCTGGGTGTTTACTTCACAGGTGGTCTATTGTGATGGTTGGTATTCAGAATAGGTCTAAGTATTTCCTATAGAGCTGGTCTTGTTGTAGCAAATTTCCTCAGTGTTTGTATATTGGCAAAAGATTTGATTTCTCCATCAATTTTGAAGCTTATTTTAGCAGGATACAGAATTCTGGGCTAAAAATTGTTCTGCTTAAGAATGTTAAAGTTGAATGACCATTCTCCTCTGGCTTAGAAAGTTTCAGTTGAAAAGTCTGCCATCATCCTAATGGCTCTGCCTTTGTAGGTCAGTTGGTACTTACTACTGGCTGCTTGAAGAATTTTCTTTCATCTTGACTTCGACAGGTTCATTACAATTGAAGTGAGATAACCAAGGGTTTGATATCCATCTGCAAGGACTGTCAAGATCTTTAGTAAAACTTGGGAAGTTTTCATTTATAATAGTCTCCAGTAGGGCTTCCATTCCCATGGGACAATCTTCTTTCCTTTTGGGGATCTCTATTATTCATATGTTTAAATACTTTATGAAGTCTCATAGTTGTATAAGTGACTGTTCTGCTTTCTCTCTCTTCTTTTCTGCCTTTGACTACCTGAGTTAACTTCAAAACTTTATCCTCTAGCTCTGAGGTTCTTTCTTCTCCATGATCTAATCTCTTTTTTATACTTTTGACTCATCTTTACATTCCCTGATTGTCTTTCATTTCCTGAAGCTCTGCCGTATCCTTTCTATATTCTACATATCTCTCCTCCAACTTCTGGTTCTATCTTTCCATTTTCTTGTCCATTCCTTTTATTATCTTTATCATCCATAGTTTAAATTCCCTTTCTGTCAAATCCATTAACTTTTTACATGTGGAGTCTTCTATAGCAGTTGCCTCATGGTCCCTTGGGTGAGTTGTTATGTTTTGGTTTTTCATATTGCCCAGATTTTTCTGTTGGCTCCTCCTCATGTGTTCTTCCTTCTTGCTCACCTCCTTATCCTCCTTTTTCTTTCTCACTTCCTCCTTTGCTTCAAATTACCTTGTCTCAGAGCTTAGGTGACAAGGAAGAGAAGGGTCAGTGCAAGCAAGCAGGGAGACACAAGAGGAAAAGAAAGAAAGAAGAAAAAAGAAGTTAAGAGAAAAAGAAAAGAAAACAAAAGAAATGAGGATGAAAAAAGAATTAAAGGAAGGGAGGGGGGAGGTTTTGGTGGAGGGAGGGTCCTGGGTGGGGCCACATCTATGGTGCATCTTAGAATGGGTACAGGCAATTGCACTAATGTACACAGCTATGATTTAACAATTTAAAAAAAAATATGCTAAAAAAAAAAAAAAGAATTAAAGAACAGGAGAGAATGAGGACAGGAAGACAGTATGAGAGTGACAGAAGAAGACAGTATGAGAGTGACAGAAAAAATGGTATTGTTTGGCACAGTGTTAAGGCCATGCCTGCAATTCAAGGTTTTTGAGGGGCTGGGCTAGGTGGGTTCCTTGAAATCAGGAGTTCCTTAACAGCCTGAGCAAAGCCAAATTCTTCCTTTGCCTAATATAGGAAGAAAAGAAAAGAGCAAAACAAGAAGGAACAAATTAAAAAAATGAAAAAGAAATAGAAAAATTCTACAGTGTGGACTTGCCAATACTATCTTCCCATGGTCAAACACAGAAGGGCTCCCTAGACTATAATCTCTTGGCCTCCTTGAGCCAGAGTACTGCCATGACCTCCTCACCAGACCACAGTCATGCCACCCCAGCACTCAGCAAAAAGAGAAAAAATGAAAAAGAAAAGGAAAGAAATAACAATAATAATAAGAATAAAGAACCTTTAAAAAATACAGTTGTATCCAAAAAGGAGAGAGAGGAAAAAGGAAAACTGAAAGAAGAATGACCAAAAAAAGGAGGTGATATCTTAGCTGTTGCATGAGCAATTTATGTGGTTAACATGAGGCAAGTAGAAAGTCGCTATTATAAGAAAGAATGAAGACGACTGAAATAGAATAAATAAGGCTAAAATACCATGTCCAAAAATATAGGAGTCCTTCCTCTTGATGAAAGTAAAAATATAAGAATAGAAACAACCCAAGAAATTAAAAAAAAAAAAAAACAACACAATAAAACAAAAAAAGCTCAAATAGCCAAAAACCACAGCAACCTCAGCAACACAGAAAATGAAAAAAATAATAAAGAATAAAAAAGTAAAAATAAAAAAAATTTTTTTAAGTTTTTTTAATAGAAAAAACATTTTAAAAATACTAAAAGGACAGCACCCATAGCTCAGTGGGTAGGGCACCAGGCTGGCAGGTTCAAACCCAGCCTGGGCCAGCTAAAACAACAATGACAACTACAACAAAAAAATAGCTAGGCATTGTGATAAACACCTGTAGTCCCAGCTACATGGGAGGCTGAGGCAAGAGAATCACTTAAGCCCAAGAGTTTGAGGTTGTTGTGAGTTGTGACACAGCAATCTACTGAGGGCAACGTAGTAAGACTCTTATCTCAAAAAAAAAAAAAAAAAAAAAAATCTAAAAAATTTTATACACACACACACACACACACACACACACACACACAGTATAGGAAGGTCCAACTTTAATAGAAATATATATGTTCCCCTATGTCCCTAGGACACCAGATTATTTTAGGAGACAATGAACACAGCTGGCAACCTTTGTGGTTCTTATTCCTAATTTAGTTGCCCTTGGTGATCACCTGATTCTTTCCTCAGCTTTCAGACCCTGCCGGTTTGGGATCTTAAAGCTCTCCAAACTCCTTCAAGGGCAGGTCTCACAGTGACCCCTGACTTCAGTTCCTGTGGGGTACAGGAATTCCTCAGTCTATCCCAAGAGTGGAGTTCTGATTCCAGAAGGTGAAATTAAGATGGCTATACTTTAGGCTCCTGCTAAGATCTCATCATGACCTTCCCTCAATGGCAGGCCCATGGCCACCAAGACCTTCCCAGTATGCCTGTCTCTCTAGCCACCAAATGGATGGCAAGTCCATTCCAACCAGTTATTCAAAGCTGGTTGCTGTATACTGTTTGAGACTACCCACTCTTCCAAGCTTTCCAATCAATACGCAGCTTCCCCCCAAAATCGAAAACTCTAGAAGGGCTTCCTCCCATCCAGGACCTCTCTGGGGGGACTAGCCAATCCTGGTGGGTCACAAACATTTGCCTAGTGAGACAGATTTCCACTGCTCCGGATCACATGCTATATCCAGCTCACAATCTCGTTTTGCTCCCTGAGCCTCAACGCCAGGGGAGATCCCCACACCAGATATGGCTGGGTTCTCTCTTTTTCCCCAGGGGTACTAAGAGAGCTCAAATGAACAATCAATCCTTCTAGTCCACCATCTTGCTCAGCCCCTGCTGTGTATTTCAGAATAACTAGAAGAAAAGACTTGAAATGTTCCCAACTCACGGAAGTGGTAACTACTCAAGGTGACAGATACCCTAAATACACTGACCTGGTCATTACAAATTTTATGCATGTAATAAAATATCACATGTACCCCATACATAGGTTCAAATAATTACCACATAATCTAATGATTTTCCACTCCTAGGTATATACCCAAAAGAACTGAAAGCAGAGTCCTGAAAAGGTAATTGTGTACCCATCTTCACAGTACCATCATCCACAATAGCCAAAAGGTGGAAGCAACCCACGAGTCCTTTGAGAGATGAAGGAATAAACAAAATGTAATACAACTGACCTTGAGCAACACAGGTCTGAATTGCACAAGTCCACTTAAACATGGACTTTGTTCAATTTAATGGGAATCAAAAACATAGCATTTGTGGAATGCAAAATGCATGTACAACACAGGTTCCACAAGGCTGAATATGACACTTCAACATACATGAATTTTAGTATAAAGTACGGGTCCTAGAACCAATCTCCCACACAAACCAAGAGATGACCGTACAGACATAAAGCATAAATTTTTCAGCCTTAAAAAGAAAAGAAATTCTGGCTCGGTGCCTGTAGCTTGGTGGTTAGGGCACCGGCCACAGACACCGTGGCAGACAGGTTCGATCCCAGCCCAGGCCTGCTAAACAACAATGACAACTGAAACAAACAATAAAATAGCTGGGTATTGTGGCAGGCACCTATAGTCCCAACTACTTGGGAGGCTGAGAGGCAAGAGAATTGCTTAAGCCCAAGAGTTTGAGGTTGCTGTGAGCTATGACGCCACGACACTCTACCAAGGGCGACATACTGAGACTCTGTCTCAAAAAAAAAAAAAAAAAAAAAAAAAAAAGAAAAGAAAAGAAAAGAAAAGAAAAGAAAAGAAAAGAAAAGAAAAGAAAAGAAAAGAAAAGAAAGAAAGGAAAAGGGAAAGGGAAAGGGGAAAAAAGGAAAGAAATTCTGACACATGCTACAACATGGATTAATCTCAGGGACATTATGCTAAGTGAATTAAACCAATCAAAAAAGGTCAAGATACGATCTAACTCCAGGCTCAGCGCCTGTGGCTCAAGCAGCTAAGACACCAGCCATGTACACCTGAGCTAGCAGGTTCAAATCCAGCCTGGGCCTGCCAAACAGACGGCTGCAACCAAAAAGTAGCCAGGCGTTGTGGCGGGCACATGTGGTCCCAGCTACTTGGGAGGCAGAGTCAGGAGAATCGCTTGAGCCCAGGAGTTGGAGGTTGCTGTGAGCTGTGATGCCACAGCTCTCTACCCAAGGTGACAGCTTGAAGCTCTGTCTCAAAAAAAAAAAAAAAAAAAGATACTATCTAACTCTGTTTATACCAGGTACTGAGAGTACTCAAACCCAAAGAAAATAAAAGGGTGATTGCCACAGACTAGGGTTAGGGGGAAATGGGGAACTGCTTAGTGGCTACAGAAACTCAGTTGCAAGATGAAAAGAGTTTGAGATAAACAGTGGTGATAATTGCGCAAGAATGTGAATGTACTTAATGCCACTATGCAATACACTTAAGTTGAGTGTACCATGTGAGTTATATTTAACTTAGGCTAGTTTTGACTTCAGGGCCTTGTGAAGCGTATGTAACTCACACGTCTCTTGACCTATTGACCTAATAAAACCATGGCCCCAAAGGAAAAAAAATTTTTTTCCTAGTGTGGTAGTCAATGTTTTAATAGTAACACTGTCCTACTATTAGTAATTCTGATCTATTTCAATTAAATACCCTAAATTATTGGTTTTTTAATTATTGGTTTTTAATTCTAACTACTATCAAACCATCAAGCTTCCAGGTTACATATTTGTGTAATTTTTTTCTTATCTAAATATAGTACTTTGATTTTTTTCCCATTAACTTTAATTTTGCTTATTAAAAAAAAAAAAAAGCAGCAATAGCAACAACTACTATCTCAGGTTCTGGTGAAATAAAGGGAAAAGCATGAAAGTATTAAGTTAGAGGAGCAGGTTAGAGCTGTAACTGAGACTTCTGAGAGGGCATTATGGAGGTGATGTCCACTGAGGCAAGGACCGTGTACTATAGAGGCAGAGGGATGATGCAATGAGACTAGTTCTAGAAGCATAGGAAAACTACAAGGGGAAATCAACTCTTGCTATTGAAACAAATGAAGACTACCAGGGTGAAAAAGTTAGCTTGGTTCATGCTGAGAGGACCAAGAAAGAAACAGGGGTGGGAGGGGTGTGAGGATGGGTCTTTTCTTCTAGCCCTTCCAGCATTGTAACTTTCCTCTAATGCCCCTTTAGCCAGAGTCTAACAGAAAACCATCTGGCAAAAAAACTCTAAGATTACAAAACAAGTGTAGAAGAATGAGTGTAAATCTAAGAGACCAAAGACTTATTAACCAGCAAAAATACTAATGACAAAGCAACTACCAATTACTGGACCCTTAGTATATGCCAGACTGCTAAGTACTTTATGCACATTACCTATTTAATCCACATATTACTATGCTCATTTTAAAGATAGAAAAACAAAGGCTCACAAAGGACAAGTTACTTGATAAAGGTTATACAGGTAGTAAACAAGAAAAATAGAATCAATTCTAGGTCCAAAAGACATTAAAGCTCAGGCTCTTAACTAATTAGAACCATCCCAAAGATCTATCCAAAGGACTATTAAGTAAATCATGATAAATCCATATATTTCACCACTATGTTCTACAAGACAAGCCATATAGCAAAGTATTCCCAAGAAATTGATAGGTTTAAAAAGGCAACTTACAAAACAATATATGTAATGTAACTTTTTTACTTAAAATTATTATGTATATATACAAGCTACACTGAAGAAAAAGACTGGTATGACCATTTTAATGTCAATCATATAACTATGTTTGTATGGAGTATTTTCTGATTGTTGTTACTGTCACTGTCATTATTATTAGTTTGTTTTTCCAAATTTCCCACCTTTTCTATATCAAACATACTAACAAAATACTATCACAAACAACAAAAATGGTTGGGGGTTTTTCTTTGTTTTTTGGGGGGTTTTTTTAGACAGCCTCACTTTGTCACCCTTGGTAGAGTGCCGTGATGTCAAAGCTCACAGCAACCTCAACCTCTTGGGCTCAAGGGATTCTCTTGCCTCAGCCTCCGGTGTAGCTGAGACTACAAGTGCCCACCACAACACCCAGCTATTTTTAGAGACAGGATCTCGCTCTTGCTCCAGCTGGTCTTGAACCCGTGAGCTCAGGCAATACGCCGCCTTAGCCTCCCCAGTGCTGGGATTACAGTCATGACCAACTGCGCCCGCCTTGTTTTTTTATTTCTATCAAATGTATTTTTTCATTTGACTGATCTCAGAAACACTAGAAATCTAACAGCTGTGATTCAATCAATAACTACCCAGAGCACCATTCCAAAATGTCCATATTTGGACAAGGTACCTCTCAAACTACAACTATGAGACAGGTGTCAGAAAAACATACAAAATAGAGACTTACTTAAAAAAGAAAGAAAGAAAAAATTTCAGAACTATAAGAATAATTGAACATTGTCTTTCCTATGTTTCTACAGGTTTTTGGTTTAGTTGGAACAGAGGTTGCTTCATGGAAAGGAAGAGTGAAATGTATTCTGAGTAACCAAAATTATACCATGAACATGAAAAAGCAATTTCAGGTGCTTGCTGACTGATACGAATTATCTTAATACGAAAAAGGGCTTCTGACTTAATTTAATAGCGCAGTAAAGTCAAGGGTACAGCATATACACATAATTGGCTAATCATCACATTTAAAATTCCAGTTTCAACATAACCACTTACCAAACACTATTCCTTTAGCAAATGGAGGAAATAGTTCTGACTGTCGGAATAAGTTTTTGTGAATTTGCCAGAGTTCTTTGTGTAGTTTCTTAAAATCACTGTATCTCTTCCACACGATTATCTAAAGGAAAAACAAATGTTAAATGTGTATCTCATAGCAAAAACATTTAGATTCAGCTATCTAGAAAACAATCTTCTTATTAAAGTGTTCAAAACTGTCATGCAAAGGCAAATGCATGTCCTAACCAATATGGCTAACTATCTGAAATTAACTAATAATATTTGCTTTAAAAATATAAAGCAGCAATTCTTACTGTTTGAGTTTTTAAATTTCATTTTAAACAAGTATAATTTTATTCATACTAGCAAAAATATTTAACTTGGTACAAAAAAGATCTATACTATACAAAACGTCACTTAATCTCTTCCAAAACCAATTACTACTGGCCTAGAATCTAGCTATACGTCATAGCATGTATTCTGTCTCAAAAAAAAAAACAGTTTATAAACACAAAATAATTAATTTAGGCAATTTTTAAACAAAAAGACATACTCAGTATTTGCCTAAAAAATAAACTGAGTAACACTAAAGAAGAAATGGATGTGTAGCAGGAAATTAACATGTATATTTATAGTTCATAAATCTTTTTCATAAATAATATAAACTAGTAATAAGATTTGGGGGGCAAAGTTAATCACAATCAGAGTATCACTGAAACTAGCATATTTCAAAAACCAAAATAACAATCATCTAGATTAGACAACATATAAAAGTAAATTAGTCTAAATTATTGTTTAACTCTCCTCAGATTAAGTTAGGGAAAAACACTTTGTAAAGAAAAACCTTGACACATGGCACTGATTCAGCCAGCCCCTCAGACTCCCTAAAATACGATAAAACTGAGTCTTTAATTCCATTACTTAGTATACTGGGAACTTATTTCTGAAAAGCCTACTCACCTCAATTCTAACAAACTCTACGTTTTGTTGTTTGTTTGTCTTTAATATGGTTATAATCTTAAGAGGCTAAGCAGACTAGAATATCAATTTTTAAAAACTGCTTCTTCCTGATGCTTTCCTTCCATTCATTTACTCAACAACAAAAATAGTTACCAAAACAAATGTGTGTATTTTCATGGCCCTATTTTGTGCTGGGACTAGATCACATTGTCACCAAATAGAAGAGATGAGAAACAGTCTCTGCCTTCAAAGAGTTCACAGTCTAATTAGGAAAAATAAACCAACAAAAATACATCATAAGACAGCTTGAAAAAGGCTGAGAGGGACAGCCCAAGAGTGTTAAGATAGGAGCACCTCAATGGCTCTGAGGTTTTACAGAAAGTATCATCTTAGGTAGGAGTCCTGAAAGGAGGTAGTCATTATAACGACAAAACAAAACGTAAAGGGGAGATGCTTGGGGGTGACTTTTCTAAAAGGAGAGAAAGCTGCCTAATGCAAAATTATTTTTTCCTTTTTTTTTTTTTTTTACTTATTATGGGTAATGATTACATGAGATGTTTTTGATACGGACATGCAATGTGAGATTAACAAATCGGGGTAAATGAGATACCCATCACCTCAGGTATTTAGCATTTCTTTGCGTGAGAAACATCCCAATTCCACTCTTTTCGTTATTTTAAAATATGTCCTACCTTACTGCTGACAGTCACTTTGTAGAGCTATCAAACATTGTTTATTATACCTAATTATCTAATTGTATATTCCCACTCCCGACTATCCTTCCCAGCCTCAGGTAACCATCATTCTCCTTTCTATCTCCATGAGATCAATTGTTTTAAACAGTTAGCTCCTACACATGAATGAGAACATGCAAAATTTGTTTCTCTGTGCTTGGCTTATTTTACTTAACATAATGTTCTCCAGTCCCATCATGCTGTTGCAAATGGCAAGATTTCATTCCTTTTTGTGACTATGTAATATTCCACTGTGGCTATGTACCACAATTTCCTTATCTATTCATCTAGTGATGGATACTTAGGATGACCCTAAATCTTGACTTAAAGTGACTGGCACTGCAATAAACATGGGAGTGTAGATATCTTTTCGACATACTGAATTTATCTCCTTTGGATATTTAACCGGCAATGGAACTGCTGAGTCATATAGCAGTTCTCTTGTTAGTTTTTTGAGGAACCTCCACACTGTCCTCCATGGTAGTTACACTAACTTACATTCCCACTAACAGTGTGGGAGGGTTAACTTTCTCCACATCCTTACCAGCATTCATGATTGACTAAATTTTTAATAAAAGCCATTTTAACTAGGGTGATATCTCATTGTACTTTTAATTTGCATTTCTCTGATGACTAACAATGTTGAGAATTTTTTTCATATATCTGGTGGCCATGTTTACGTCTTCTTTTGAAAAGTGTCTATTCAAGGGTCAGGCACAGTGGCTCCCGCCTGTTAATACCAGCACTCTGGGAGGCCAACGCAGGCAGATTGCCTGAGCTCACAAGTTCAAGACCAGACTGAGCTGCAGCAAGACCCCATCTCTAAAAAACAGCTGGGCACTGTGGCGGACGCCTATAGTCCCACCTACTCAGAAGCCTGGGACAAAAGAATCACTTGAGCATAAGAGTCTGAGGTTGCTGTGACCTATGACACCATAGCAGTCTATGGGGAGTGACAAAGTGGGACTCTGTCTCAAAAAAAGAAAAAAAGGAAAAAAGAAAGCTATTCAGATCATTTGTCCATTTTAATTAGATTATTAGATTTTATCATATTGAGCTATTAGAGTTCTTTATATATTCTAGTTATTAATCCTTTGTCAGATGGATAATTTGTAAATATTTTCTCCCATATTGTGGGTTGCCTCTTCAGCAAAAATTATTTTCCATAATAAATGTTCTATACTTTCCCACTGGAAAAACTAGTTGCAACTGGGCAAATGATGGGCCATTCCTTGCAGTGAGGACTGAGGAAGCAGTTCTGAGGCAAGACAGAAGTTCAAATTTTAGCATATTTAAT
>CAUYPK010053994.1:0-109345 GCA_963574355.1 Loris lydekkerianus | reverse complement strand
TTCTTATTCTTCCTTATTTCGGTTGGTTTAAAGCCTATCGTGTCTGCGAATAGGATTGCAATGCCTGCTTTTTTCTTCTTTCCATTTGCCTGGAGTACAGATGACCATCCTTTCACCTTGAGTCTATATTTGTCTTTTAATATAAGAAGTGATTCTTGTATGCAGCAGATATCTGGCTTGAGTTTTTGTATCCAGTCAGCCAACCTGTGCCTCCTTAAAGGACAATTTAAACCATTCACATTAATTGAGAATATTGATAAGCCTTTTGAGAGTCCGGTGGACATTTTTAATCCTTTTGCAACTGTGGAAGTTGGACTTTGATTAAAATTTTTGGGTGGGTTTAATTTTGTGGTGGAGGATTACGCTGGTCTTTATGGAGGAGAGGTCTGAGAATATCCTGGAGAGCTGGTTTAGTTATGGCAAATTTCTTCAACATGTGAATGTCATTGAAGTATTTAATTTCTCCATCATAAAAGAAACTCAGTTTAGCTGGGTATAGGATCCTGGGTTGAAAGTTACTTTGTTTTAGGAGATTAAAAGTTGATGACTATCTTCTTCTAGCTTAAAAGGTTTAAGCAGAGAGATCTTCAGTTATTGTAATATTCTTCCCCTTGTAGGTAATGGTTTTCTTTCATCTGGCAGCTTTCAGAATTTTCTCCTTCATATTAACTTTAGTGAAATTGATTATGATGTGTCTGGGGCATGTCTTATTCGGGTTGGGTCATGCTGGAGTTCTGAAACTGTCTTCTATCTGAATTCCAGAATCTCTTGGCATATCTGGAAAGTTCTCCATCATAATCTCATGGAGAAGAGACTCTGTGCCTTGTGAAGCTACTTCGTCACTTTTCGGGATTTCTATAAGACAAATATTGGTTTTCTTCAAATTATCCCAGAGCTCTCTGAGAGAGTCATCTGTTTTTGCCCTCCATTTCTCTTCCTCTTTGAGAGTTTGGGAGCGTTCAAAAGCTTTGTCTTCGATATCAGAAGTCTTTTCTTCTGCTTGCTCCATTCTGTTACTGAAGGATTCTACTGCGTTTCTTAGATCTTTGAGGGCTGCAACTTCTTGCCTCAATGTGTCAATATCTTTGCTCATTTTGTCTTTGAATTTGTTGAATTCTTGAGATATCTTTTGGGTTACTTCTTGGAATTTTAATTAGATCTTATTTGCTATGCAGATTCTGAATTTGATTTCTGACATCTCAGCTATTTTTGCATGGGATCTTGTGCTGTGTCTGCCCCATTGATCTTTGGGGGAGTTGATCTCTTATTATTCATATTGCTAGAGTTTTTCTGTTCATTTTGCCACATGATTGTTTTCCACCTTTGCCTCTGGCTGTCCTCAGAGTTGGGGAGGTGTCTCTCCAAATTTAGACCCCAGAAGGATTACTCTATTGTTTCTGGTCTTTGTAGGGAGTGACTCTCTGTAGTTCCTCTGGGGCTGCCCCACTGAGGGAGTTCTGGTTGTGGAAGCAGCTCCAGAGTGTGACACATCCAGATCCAGCAACAGGGAGGGAGGTGGTGCACATGGTTCTGGGAGTGCCTGGTGCCCAGTGACTTTGGCACAGAAAGCCCAACGCTCCATCAGTCTCTGGCCAGGAGAAAGGCTCTGCGCAGAGGCAGGGAGGGCTCCAGAGGGCACACGGGTACCCATGTGCCAGAAAGAGAGGAAGTTAATAACTTAATGGGTACCAGATGAGCGGGCCGGTGTGGAGGGTATAAGAGGAAGTATGCAAGTTTGTGCAGAACCCACAGTTCCTGGTCAGGGCCATGTGGAGGCCTGGCGGGTGTGGGTCACGGGTTGGGGGTCACAGCGCAGCCTTTATGGAGGTTCTGGCAGCACCAAGCCCAGGAGTTTGAGTTTGCTATGAGCTGTGACACCACAGCACTCTACCCAGGGCAATAGCCCGAAGCTCCAGTGTGCCAAAACTGGTCTCACTCTGCTCCTCAGGGTTAAGGCTATAAGGCAGCTCAGTCCCCACTTTTAGGCTGCCCTGTCACTAGGTTACTAGGTCCCACCTGATCCTTGCTCTGTGACCCTGAGGATAGAGTTTGCTGGGGCAGTTCTTTCACAATGGCTCGCTGTGGCCCACAGCCGAACACTATTAGCTCTGTCCAGCTCAGTGTCTCAGCCTGGGGCCCTAGAAAATGCCCAACATTCTCTGCACTCCTGCTCAAGTTCTCCCCAAGGCAGTTCAACTGAGTGCCAAGTCCAAAAACACTGAAACAGTTCATAGTTAAGGCCTTTCCAATTTATAGTCTCACTGCTGCTTGTACTTAAGGCTGCCGGCAGGATTAGGTTGATCAAACACACGCAACCACTTGCCAGTTTTCCACTGTTTTTGTCCTCCTCTTGTGGTCCAGAAGTCCTTTGCTGAATCCCTGTATCCTCAAAGGGATGATTATAGGAAATCCCACCAGCCAGAGATGCCTAGAGTCTTATCTTTCCGGATTCACTGTGCCCTGTTGCAGGGAAGCTGTTACTCAGCCTCCATCTTGGATTCTTGTTTCTCTTATAAATTGAGGTGCATTCTGGTTGGGTGCATAAATATTAATAATTGAAATCTCATTGTATTGAGTATTACCATTAACAAATATGAAGTGACCATTCTTATCCTTCCTTACTTTCATTGGTTTAAAGCCTATTGTACCTGCAAAAGGAATTGCAACACCTGCTTTTTTCTGATTACCATTTGCCTGAAATATGGACGACCATCCTTTCACCCTGAGTCTATATTCATCTTTTAAGGTAAGATGTGACTCTTGTATGCAGCAAATATCTGGCCTGAGTTTTTGTATCCAGTCAGCTAACCTGTGCCTCTTTAGAGGACAGTTTAAGCCATTCACATTAATGGAGAATATTGATAAGTCTGATAATGTTTTGGGTATTGAGTTTTTTGAAAGTCCAGTGGACATTTTTAATCCTTTCACCACTGTGGAAGTTGGAATTTGATCAACAGTTTCTGAGTAAGTTTCCTTTTGTGGTAGAGGACTAGGCTGGTCATTATGGAGGATAGGTCTGAGAATATCCTAAAGAGCTGGTTTGGTTATGGCAAATTTTTTCAACATATGATTGTCATTAAAGTATTTAATTTTTCCATCCTACATGAAACTCTGTTTAGCTGGATACAGGATCCGGGGTTGAAAGTTATTTTGCTTTAGGAGATTAAAAGTCAACGACCACCCTCTTCTGGCTTGAAAAGTTTCAGAAGAGAGATCTGCAGTCATTCTAATATTCTTCCCTTTGTAGGTAATGGATTTCTTACGTCTGGCTGCTTTCAGAATTTTCTCCTTCATATTAACTTTAGTGAAGTTAAATTATGATATGCCTGGGGGATGTCTTATTTGGATTGAGTCATGGTGGGGTTCTGAAACTGTCTGCTATCTGAATTTCAGAATCTCTAGGCATGTCTGTAAAATTCTCTTTCATAATGTCACGGAGAAGGGCCTCTATGCCTTGTGAGGCCACTTCATCACTTTCAAGGATTCCAATGAGGTGGATATTAGCCTTCTTTAAATTATCCCAGAGCTCTCTGAGAGAATGATCTGTTTTTCTCTCCATTTCTCTTCCTCTTTGAGAGTTTGGGGGCATTGAAAGGCTTTGTCTTCAATGTCAGAAATCCTTTTTTTCTGCTTGCTCCACTCTGTTACTGATGGATTCTACTGTATTTTTCAGATCTTTGAGGGCTGCAAATTCTTGCTTCAGTGCATTGAAATATTTGGTGGTTTTGTCTTTAAATTTGTTAAATTCTTTAGATAACTTTTGAATTTCTCCTCAAATTTCCAATTTCAACTTTTGAATTGCTCCTTGAATTTCTAATTCCAAATTTTCCTCCATCCTATTAATCTTGTTTGTGATCCAAATTCTGAATTTGATCTCTGACATCTAAGCCAGCTGTTTATGAATGGGATCTTCAGTTACATTGCCATATCTTTCCTTGGGGAGGGTGATCTGTTTTGTTTGTTCATGTTACCAGAGTTTTTCTGCTGATTCCGCCCCATGATTTTTTTGCACTGTTTGATTTTTCCCCTGGAGCTTTCTCACAGACCTATATGGTGCTATGGCCTGAGAAACTGGGGACCTGTTATGTGTAGTGGGGCTAAGCGGCTTGGCTTGTTTACAGCTGGTCTCTATTCGACCCTAGTGAAACAGTTACTCTCAGTTAAAGTCTCAGCTATGGAGAAATACCAGCAATTAAGTCACCCCACCCCACACAGGCAACAATTGTAAAAGGAATATCAAACCTTCCTACAACCACACCCCCAGGACACCACTTGAGTAGTCCTCGGGTGATTGGCTCAGTTCAAAAGGTCCAAATCAATTGTCTCAGTCAGCACCTATCTCAGGTGGGAGAGTTTAAAAGGTCTCTGGCAACTGGATTGCAGGGGTCTGGTGACAACTCAGATATGACTTGCTCTGGTGCTCCATGAAGTCAGGAGGACCCACCCAGCAAATAGTTTAGTCTGGGAAGGTTGATGCCTCCTTTCCCACCTTGCACCTTTGTCACACCCAGTCACTGATAGCCCCGCAGCACTGAGACCCAGTTGCCTGTAGTGAACAGATACTCCAGGGGTTTGCACCTGCCTGAATCACAAGGAAATCTATATCTGCTCAGCCAGGCCACTGCCCTCTGCCTCTATCCAGCAGAAGGAGGTGAGACCTGACAACCTCAGGCGCTTGATGGAGGCTGGGGGGTGTTCACTCAGTTTTAGCCCCACCCCTGATTGACATTACTGACAGAACAGAACAGAATAGAACAACTTTGCAAGAATTTTTTCTGTACCTGCTAAATTCCCCTGCAGAAAAGAAGCTCTTTTGAGTTCCCAGAGCCTGTGCCTCAGGTCCTGTCTTTGCTCCTGCAGGTTTTTATTTGGTTAACTGTCAGTTCTAGCTTCCTGCCTTCCTTTGTGTGTAGGCTGATGATCCCCTGAGGGCCCGGTGCATCTTAGGCTCAGTAAAGCAGTTCTCTGGCTCAGCCCCACTCTGGTAATCTCCTGGCTCTAAGCATGCATTTTCTAGTCCCTACGCTCTACCAAGGCCGGTACCACCTCAGGCAAACCCTTTATTCATGGGGCCTGTGTTTCAGTCCCAGATTTGTTCCGCCGTCATTTGGTTGCCACCTGCGAAGATGCTTGGTCTCCTCTGGTTGCCCAGGGAGGCAGGGGGTGTGGTTTCAGATTATCTGAGAGTGAGCCCTATTGTTGGCAAAAAACAGCTGCTGTTCTGCATCTCAGGGCACCGCCGCTCCCTTGCAGTTCACTCTCAGCTGACTGTCCTCTCCTCACTCCCGTGCCATAGAATCAACACTGACCAGCAGCAGTTCAGGCCCCATCCACACCTCTGGAGAAAACACCCAAGAATCTGAACTCCTGGGGAACAGGCCTCCAGACCTCAGAGGGAGAGTGGAAGGAAATGCTGGGAGCTCAGAATTGCAGGTAGAGAATATATACAGTTTTATACAGTTTTATGCCTGGCAGGAGAATGCCGTGGCACCCTAGCAGGGGAGTTAGCTCTAGTTTTTAGAGGGTCTCTCCCATGGAGTATAGTGGGAGGACCTTTGAACTCTGCTCATTTGTTTGTGGGGTACTCTAAACCATTCTCATAGGGGAGGGGACTCTCTTCTGCTTGGTGATTGTTGCTATTTTTGCAGATGAAGGGATTAAGGGTGAGGTGACTCATCTCTTGGTCCAGTATTAGGAAATCACTCTATACTACACCTTATCATGTAAGCCAGATTCTTCTTCCACTCTATCTATGCTTTATATAGCAATTAAAAATGAAACCTAGAAAATGCTAAGAATTACTGTCTTTTTTAGATTTATATTGGATTTTGGAATGCAGGAATGTATTTAAGTCTTGAATTACAGGGAGACCAAGGCTTGGTAAGGTAATATACAAGGAAAGAGAGACCATTATTCTGGATTTCCTCAGGGGTCTGAGGGTGCCTTGGTGGATATGGCAGAATGGGAGGTCTATGCCTCATTACAGAGGAAATCCCTGGTTTGGAAACTGTGATACTGGTGCAGCCATCAAAAGAGAGCTGAGACCTAGCTTCTACAAATGGAGGACTTTTACTACCAAACTCCAATATGGTCCTAAAGTGCCTATCGGAGAAAAAAGGTGATTAGTCATAAGCGAACATAAGAATGTTCATAACAAAGCTGAATACCTCATTTTCCAAAAATTAGTTTACCAAGCTCCAAGTTTCACTGCTGGAAAATCCCTGTGGCCTGGCATTAAGCACCAAGATGATAACAGATTTAAATAGATCTAAAACAAAAGGAGAGAGCTTTCAAGTACAAAAGACATTGGTATTTACAATGTATATCGTAAATATACATTGAGAAAGTATATTCTCAGAGAAAAAGCAGTAATGAATGACTTTTTAGGGGGAAAGTAGAAATCAGCTGTGAAAATAGCCACTTTTGTTGAACTCGATGTGAGTCCCTGTCTGCAGAACTGTCCCCGAAGAGAGTGTGATGCGTGGGCCCAGTCCTCACTGTGATCTCTGAGAAGTCAGAGCCAGCACCGCGCCTGCTAATGAGACCTCAGAAGTGTCTGATCATCTCTTCTAATTGCTCTGAATAATTGGAGAGCTGCAAGGCCTGGCCTCTCCTTCTGAAGATGGTCAACTCAAATATGTAAATGTAAAGTCATTTGAATACCACTCTAATTGGAGTCTGAGCTACCCATTATTTGCTGAAGAACAAAACAATATGACTAAAAACACTGACTATCAAATCCTTCACTTTAAGCTTCACTGAGTTCACCAAATTACCACAGGCAGTCCTGCCAGGGACCACTTTACAAGAGAGTTGATGACCCCTAATTAAGACACAAGGAACTCTAGTTATGTTAATATTTGAAATTGAAATTGGTTTGACCTAAGCAATTCCATGCAATACCACCAAACGAAACTCAAATCCAAGCACCTTATAATTGACAAAATGTCCAATAGCCCATTAAATAGATGCAAACTCAAGTCCCATCCACCACCATCGCCCTGAGTAGATTGCATTATAGCATGGCCGATCTCAAACACCATGCTTTATGACATGGTTTTCTGGAGAAATTTATTTAACAAAGGATGTCAGACACCTAACACTACCTCTGCGTCCCATCAGGAGTTGGGTCTCCAGTGCACACTTTTGCAGGGCCACTTTTAGGTGCAGTAACCTCTCTCAATCTCTGTCCACTTGTCTTCTCAACTCCCTCTTTTCTTTTGACACGAGTCTTCTCATCTCTCCCTCTCTAAGTCCCTTTACTTCCTTGTGCTCCAAGCAAGATACCTTCCCCTTCACTGACCTCCCTGCTCATGACTTGGAAGGATTTTTGACCCATTTCTTGCCAGTTTCTGCATCCACCTGAGAAATAACCAGTCCCAAAGTGCCATAACTTCTTATGTAGTAGATGAAATTACAAAACCCTGTTTTCTCCTGTCAATCCCATTCCTTCTTCCTATGTCCTGTCTTCCTCATCCTCAGAAACAACAGTAAAACTCTAAACTTTTCTCTACCATATTCTGGTTTCCTCTTTCTACCCTTCTTATCTCTGTTAAATTTCTTGAAAGAGTAGTTGACACCTTCTGCTCTTATTTCCTCATCTCCCAAGAGTTCCTTGGCTTTTTGCAATCTGTTTTGTAGCCCTACGCTAGAGATGAGTTTTCCGTAGAAGTGAAATGTTAAAGAGCTCCTGCTCTGGAGTCAGATACCAGGACTTGGAACCCAGTTCTTCCAAAGGTTAAGGCTGTTGAGTCTTTTCATATGTAATTTCTTTTTCTTCATCGTAAGATAGAGTTACAAGAAATCTTCATGTCTTACAGTGATTGTAAGGATTGAGTGACACAGTGTTTAATACTATACTGATCTGATCTTGTCCTGGATTTTGTGTGTTTTATTATTATCATGCTGAGGAGCCAAATTTTATAATGCTTTCCAATTCTCATCATCTTTAAATTCTCCATGCCATTTGTTTCAAAATTGTTTAAACCATTGAAATGTTCTCCTGGCTTCTCTTCCATGATAAATGCTTGTCTGATTCTGTTTTATCTCGGGTGCTTTCCCTTCTGTCTTTGGTGGAACCAATTCCTCCCGCGGCAAAATACAGACAACTTGCAGGAGTTCAGTCAGCTGACCCCTACCTCCCCCAACGCTGCCTTCTCATATAATCCTCCATGACCAGAACTCCCTTTATCCCTGTCTTATCCATGGGTCACTCCCAAATGTGAAGAATTAAGCTCAGCCTCTCCCATGCACTGTCTGCTGAACAGATCCTGACACACTAGCATATCATACCAGCAAGTTAAAGCGAAGGTAATAAAAACTAAATATCTTTTCCCTCTTTTCCTCCATAAAACCCATTCCATTCTCCCTTATTTCTGGGAAAGCCATTATCAATTCCCAGGCCCCCAGGCTATGAAACTGAGAGCATCTAATTCCTCCCACTCATTTACCTCACACCCCCCAAGTTAATTTCACCTCTTAGAGAGATATGTGGAATTGGTACCCTGAATCCAAGCAGACGGTTGGAATAAGAAGAAAGGAGATCTCAGAAGAAAATGTTATTAGAGGTTGTAATGGCCACAAAAGAATTAAGAAAAACAAAAGCTTCATTTAACACCTACTGTGTTTCCAAGACCATGTTAGGTGGGGTTATTTTTCCTATATAATAAAAAAGGCATTATTTCAAGAAGGAAGGGAATCTTGCAAAACTGAAGTACTGATGATAAATTTGGAATATCCTTGATGTAAAAAATCAAGGACCAATATCTACAAGGATGAGAGGGACTGTCCAAGTGGTCAGGATGGGGGCTACTCAAAGACATGACAGCAGAGGGAAGGAGGGACTCATAACCAGTAAGTCTCAGATCACTGGAAATTCTGAAGTTCAAAAACACATATCTTTAAAAGTTTCCCAAAGTCAAAAAGGAAGGGCTGTATTTTTGTGTTAAACTGTGCTGTAAAGGAGGTCAATGCAGGTCATAGGTTATGGAAGAAAATTGGGACTACCTGAATCCCAGTTGGCTTCCATCTCTTCTGTTGAGAATCCCTTTTTGCCTAAAAAGACTTAGTACTTGGATAAAACTGATGCCTGACCTAGGTGATGACTGACATTGAATTCTTCCTAGGTGTCACATTCATAGCCACTCTCCGAATGAGAAAGTTGAGTTTCCAGATAAAGGAATGAGACTTCACAGGATATTCACACTGCTCAAATGGTTTAGCCAAGATTTGTTGAGGATCCAGAAAGCCAAGAGGCTAAGCACTCTGTCACTCCACTTCTCACATCTGCTATCTCTAAGAACCCAACTCTGGGACTGGGACATTTTACAGGCATGATTCCTGAAGACATTCCCAAGAAGACAGAAAACAAGATGATGAAGGACACACATCCCAATTGTCCAAATGAAGACCAAGGTCAACTCTGCAAAATGACGATTTTTAATATGATTCCATCGCTTGTGATAAAAGTTGTTTGTGAGGACTTAATTATTCAAAACAGAATATGTTTTGAACAGGACATGGTTCAGATAAGCACAGATTATTCAAACAGAATATGTCAGACTAACTTCATTTCCATTTTTTGATCCATAAGTTTTCAAATTCGCTGAGTACCACAAAAGCACAGAATGTCACCCTGGCGAGGGACTTTGGGCCAGTTGGGCAATACTTAAATTCAGATATAGCATCCTTGCCAAGCTGTTACTTTCAGTTTGCCCTTATTTATTTATTATGTACCCTGGTTTGTGGGACTCACCATCTCACATAGTAACACTTTACATTGTGAAAAGCTGGGACAATTTTGAACAGCTCAGAGGAGTCAGCAAGTATTTTCTCATATTCACGTGAAATCTAGCTTCCTCAGGCTTCCTTCATTTGATTCCACTGCAAACACTTGGTGGAAAGCAGCTCAGCTCTGACACTCCTTCCACCTGAGAGTGGTTCATACTTGAACACAAATGTTCCACCTCCTGGCCCTGTTTCTCCAACTAATCTTCCTTGACTAGAAGCTCTCTCATTAAACCATTTCCCAACTGAGGATAGTATTAACCTTAAGTGTTAGAGAATACCATTGTATGCAATAAATGCTTATTAGATAGTTAGAAAATAAATTAGTAAATATAAGTACATGTAATTTTGGTTTATTATTTCTAAAAAGCTTTTCATCTTTCAGGGCTACCCAACTTAAGTTGAATTTTGAGTTTTGCTCTCTTCTCAGCTCATCCTATTTCTGTCTGTTTCTCCTAGTGGAGGCTGGGACAAAGATAGAAGTCAATCAACACTCAGAGTTTCCATCTAAGACAAAAGGGGCCAGTAAAAGCAATATGAATACAGTCTGTGTCCATCAAGTGAGAAAACCACTAGAACCCAAGTCAATCCTTCCAGTTCAAGACTTCGAGTTCAGTAGGTTTCTGGGGAGGGTCTGTGAGCTCATGAACAGCTAAGTCTTTTCGTCTTCCTTGCTGCCATGCTGTCCTTGCTACTTCTCGGCTTTGTGGAATTTCTGCAGTTGTTTGGAATCCTCTGCCCTTGACAGTCACTCTGGCCCCTGCCACTCTTCCATCTTCCTTTAAAAACCACCATGCTGAGCTGGGAAAGCTGCCCCCATCTCCATTTCTGTTATTTTGGAGTTTGTAATGGTAGTAAGAAGAATTTGCATTAGTTACCTATTGATGCATAACAAATTACACTAAAACATAAGAGTAGAAACCAACATTTATTTTTATCACACAGCCTGGGGAACAACATGGGACATGTGGAGAATCCTATACTTACTTCTTTTCACTCAGTTTCTCTTGCATTTGAAGCTAAGGTCCTGACTCAGTGATGATAGAAGACTCAGGAGGAAAGTGAAGAACTGTCATGTAGATGTGTTTAGCGTTGTAAAATCAGGAGTCAGAGTCAGTTTCCAGAGGTGGATTCTACTCATCACTTTCCTTCCACTTCAGGTGGAACAGAGACAACCTGGAGATTATCTGAGAAAAACAACCAAATGGCCAGGAAACCCGAAGTTATGTCACATCCCCAAGGGGTAGACTGGGAGCTGAGAAAGGGAAAACTTCCCACAGAAAGACAGGACAGCTGTCTTCAGAGACATGAAGAACTGTCATGTAGATGTGTTTAGCATTGTAGACTCAGAATGGGGGATGGGCGGGGGATAATGAAAGATTTCAGCTCACTGTAAAGGAAAAGACTAATATTGTCCAGACATGGTAATGGCTGTATTGAGAGGTGATAAGAATCCCATCAGGGCATCAGATCTTGGCTGGTCACCTGCCAGGTGAGGTTTGATTCAGGTGCAGGACATGACAGGGTGAGCTGATCTATAAGGCCATTTTTAATGCAGTTCTGTGATCCAATCAATTCCAAGCCAATTTCTTTCTTTCTTTCTTTCTTTCTTTCTTTCTTTCTTTCTTTCTTTCTTTCTTTCTTTCTAGAGACAGTCTCACTTTATTGCCCTTGGTAGAGTGCTGTGGCATCACAGCTCACAGCAACCTCCAGCTCTTGGGCTTAGGTGATTATCTTGTCTCAGCCTCCCAAGTAGCTGGGATTACAGGTACCCACCACACGCCCAGCTGTTTTTTTGTTGCAGTTTGGCCAGGACCAGGTTCAAACCCACCACCCTTGGTATATGGGGTTGGCATCCTACTCACTGAGCCACAGGCACTGCCCCCCAAGCCAATTTCTAATCAATATTACTCTCATAACTACAGTTTGTACCCCTATACTATCAATAAGATCAAACACTATTACCAGTTGTCTGAGATGTTATGGAAGCCTCCCTCCAATCCTCCATACATGAACCCATCAGAGTCAGTTTCCAGACGTGTATTCCACTCATCACTTTCGTCCTGAGCCAACATTTCTTGATGGCTTCCTGTTATCCTTGGAATAAAACCCAAACCTCCTAGCCAAGCCCTGAGCTCCATCCCCTGGCCTCTGGCTACTCTTCTCCATATGCTTCCCTGACATTGGATACCTCATCCCTCCCCAATAGGGCAGGCATGTTGCCCCCATCAGGCTTATACTCAGACCAAAAATTGTAATGATGAGACTGGATCTCCAGTCAAGGGTTTTACCACTTTATGCAGGGGTCCTCAAACTTTTTAAACAGGGCACCAGTTCACTGTCCCTCAGACCATTGGAGGGCCGGACTATAGTTAAAAAAAAAAAAAAAAAAAAAACTATGAACAAATTCCTATGCACACTGCACATATTTTATTTTGAAGCAAAAAAACAAAACAGGAACAAATACAATCACACAGCCTCATGTGGCCCGCACGCTGCAGTTTGAGGACCCCTGACTTAGTGCATGGGCTTAGACAGAGACTCAGAAAACTAAAACACGAAGTTTTACTATCCTGGGAGTGGAAAAAGGTACAGTCACTCCCGTCTCAGAAAATCAAGGAAAATCTTCTTGAAGAATTTGGAGAATTTGAACAGGTTGAAATGAAGCCAGGATTCCATTGCACTTTTTGGCTGGAAAGTACCCAGATATTTCCTCCAACATTTCTAAAGGAAAGAGAGAGAACATGGGTTCTTTGAGTCATCAGTATTAACAAGACAAGTCAATGCTGAGAGACCGCAGCCACTTCCATTCTTACATTTTCTCAGAAATAGAAGATGAAAACACGATTACAGAATTAGTATGTATTTACAATTTTTATGTTAAATAAATTAATGTTTTTATGTGGACACACAGATTTAATGTTCCTATTCAATTATGGATACTGTCGAAATCTAAATGTAGAGTCCCTTTAGGAATGTGAGATCCAGACAAAATACCCCTTTCATGCCCATCCATAGACACTTCTCAGAAAGATCTAGAATTTCCTGAAGTATTCTGGTATATCTTTATTATTCCCAGTTGTGCTGACATCAGAAGAGATGGCATCTTGATGTAGTAGAAAGTATTGGAAAGGGCACAGAGTTCTAGCAAGAGACATCAATCTCATGACTCTGGCAGGGTAACAAAGGACTCTGGGCTTCTCATCCCTTTTTTTTTTGCATTGAGCAGATTGGGCCAAGATGTTCTTTACCATTCCTTAAGTTGTCACATTCAGAATTGTGTCAACCTTTTAGGGATAACTAAATAAAGATAAAGACTCAACTAGCATAATAATCAAGGATACATGAATTTAAACATTTTTAAAAGTGTTTTCTTGCCAACAGAAGAGTAAAAAACAGTTACGTTAATGTCTTACAAATTACCTCAAAATCATTCACACCCACTGAAAGCACTCTCTTAACCATCAAACAGACAAATGCAGATTTGCACATGGAGACAATTTGTTTGGCATTGTAGTGTCTAGGAAATAAAGATTTCCATCCAATGCAATCATATACTTTTATACTCAAATTGGGTTTCATTAAAATTCATTGAAAATGACCCCCAAAACCTCACTTGGCAATTTTCATTTGGGGTCCAGGAGGTAGATCAAAGCTAGTATGTAGATTTAATTATATAATAGCAAGTGACTTCCATGGAATTTGTTAATACTTTCTAAGGATGTTATGAACAGAGGAAAGCAAAATGTCAGGCGACGAGTTGCATCGACTTGCTTTGATCACTCAAAGAGGTTTGAGCTTTAAATTAAGTGCTCAAAACTTCCTATTTCCTCCACCTAACATTTAGATTTCTTCCTTCCTTTCTAGGTAATGCAGCCTTTAAAATTTATTTTGGAAATTTGAAAACATCAAGTTATTTATAATAAAGGCTCTCAGTAGACTTTTCCAATTTACATGATTTTATAGTAATTATAAAATTCAAAATTAAAGGCTTGTTGTATAAAAGGATCTCACCACTTACTATGAACACTAAACATGAAATAAATATTTAACAAATCATGTAAAATTGGCCTTTTGCTCTTTTTTACTATTATAGTTTTAAAACCCAGTTACTGGAAATGGCATAGGCTCAATAAGGCAAATAGCAGCCTCGTTGGAGTTGTATTTTGCATGCTGCATGGAAATTGACCATCACAATAAGAAAATATTTACTAGATTAAATTCACTTAAGAGCTAAGATTGGTTTGTTAAGCACCCTACCAAATTATTTTCAGAATACAAACTGGGCGCAAAGTCTGGAAAAACATCCAAGTGTTTAAACATACAGTAATTTATGTGGATTTCTATTGCCAGCTATTACCGCCCAGTGCTCGACATTACATCCTGTGTTGAGGTGGGCAAGGTAATGAACCATTACGTCTGGCCTGGGCTGAGGAACGAGCCCCGTCTCGGCTCCGTGCCCATGAATGAACATACGTCAGGGCAAAGCCAAACCAGCAGGGTCTGGCATTTCTTCCTGGCAGTGGCCACAGATGACCATTTTTTTTACACTATGAATGTATGCATACCCCAATAACTCAGCTTAGTTCTGCTTTATAGGTGCAAGACAGATCCTTTGGCTTGTCTCTGACTGAGGCTTCCCTCCAAACTTCCTGGAATGCTTTAAGATTGAAGATTTAGACATAATGTGAGACACATCCCTAATCAAAAACCAAGGGTCAGCTGGTCGAACATAATGATCTTCCTTCTCCCACAGACCAGAAGCAGATCTTTAACTCTCACTGGCACAATTCTGATGAGACATATTTTAGATTATACAGGACAAGGGACGTTTGTCTATCAGGCAGCTCCTGAGAGCTCTCACCTGGTTTGTAAGTCACGAAACCTACTAAACTCACCACCTCTAAGAGAGGTTTCAGTAAGTTGGTCTACTTCAACCATGGTCATTTCACCAAAATACTAGTGTCTAGGTTATGAAGTTTGCTTGTCATCTGAGTGGATGTTTCTACGTATGCTGTCAATTTTAGCATAAGATAAAGTTCAAGGAGAAAGCTGATCGGCTTTCAGCATATTCCTAGATGTACAGACATTCACATTTCTTTTTAAAGAAAGACATTATATTGAAAAGGTAAGACATAGCAACACAATAGGCAGGAAAATAGAATGATTCTTCTAGGAACCAAAGGACCCAGAGGCTTTTGTGTCTTCTTTTATCCTCCAGAGGTGGCAACAAATAAAATTGTAAGATGTATAAAATTTAATCCCAATGGCTCCTGTCTCCCTCCAGGCCCTTTGTTCACACGTTGGTTCTGTTTCTATACGAACTCTTACCTTTTACTTTCCAGAAACCTCTATGAGGTCATGCTGCCTTATCTTTGATCAAAACCTTATCTTAGATGAGGGTGTTACACCAGTCATTCATACCTTAGTATAAACTGAAGTAGATGTCTTGTCCTAATAATTGTGCAGTACATCATCTTCTTTTACACTAAGGAATTTTTGATATCAGAGTGGAAAAAAAGTTATTTAAGATAGAGGAGGATGATTTACCAGCATCCTTGAACTTGAAAATTTACTCTGTGAATCTGTAAGACCATCTCTGGACCACTTCGCTTATTCATTCTTGTAGTCAATCTATTGCTAACAATTAGGATACAATGAAATCTGGGACAAAACTCTTGTGCATGATGAATATGGTTTATTTGCTGCAGGAATTCAGAGGAGGGAGAAGACATTCTTGGTTGAAAAAAATCCTGGAACCCTTCAGAGAGGATGTAGGATAAGTGTTGAGTCTTGAAAATATACATTCTAAGATCTCCCTCTGTTTCTGCAACTGTAAAATATTAATGGTGAGATTTAACTAGAGTAGGATCCATGGAAGGACATGAGTAACATGCTCTACTGGTTGACTATTGGAGTTTGGGATTTGTGGAGAAGACGGAAGCACAGGTAAGTCCTAGCCTTGCCCTGTGTCATTTCAGAGGCCGCCTTCAAAATGACAGGAGGAAAAGCCTGGACTTTTCCTCCTGTCGTCCGGTGTCTACCAATCTCCATATCTTTTTGAGGAAAACTACCTAAACCTAAAGGCATCCCTGAGGAACAAGGAGAGGCTGTCCAGCCCCCCTATCACTGGTCCGTATCCTGGAATAGATCCTACACCTGATGGACACACAGCAGCCAGTGAGGCACTAAGAGTGAGGAAAAGAAATCATTAAGATTATGATGATATAAAAACTAGTGCAGACGGGAGGTGCACACTTTCACTTAGCACATGTCCACTGAACATCTCTTCCATGCCAAGTGTCCGTGCTATCACATCTGTTATCGGTTGAATTGTTACAGGTTCAGCCAAATTCATGTGTGAAGTCCTAATTCCCCCATACTTCAGAGTGTGAGCTAATTTAGAAATGCGGCCATCACAGAGGTAATTAGTACAGATGAGGCCTTAGGGAGGACCCCTATCCAAAATGAAGATGTCTTGGCACAATAACTGGGAGAATGCCAGGAAGGCTGTGTTGACCAGTGGGATGAAAATGTGTCAAACGGTCTATGAAGCTAGTGTATGATGCCCCATGATCATATCAATGTACACAACTATGATTTAATTAAAAAAAAAAAATAAAGTCAAATCACTTGCTACAAGTGGAAAAAACAAAACAAAACATTTGATAATAAATGTTGATCTGTGGAAATGACAAAGCAGGAGGTACACTTTTCAATACTTTGTTCCTCCACCCTTGTTGAAATATCTGTTTTCTATTGCTGCGTAAAAAATTACTATGAGTTTTGGGCTTAAAACAGTACCCATTTATTATCTCACAGTTCTGTAAGTTGGAATTCCCAGTGGGCTCCACTGGGATCTCTGTCAGGATCTCACAAGGCTGTAATTAAGATGCTGGCCTCTTATCTGTATTCTCTGAGGGAAGAATCTGCTTTCAGAATTATCGACATTATTGGCAGAATTCAGGTCCTTGAAGCTCTAAACTTGCTTCCTTGTCAAATGACCCCCTCCATCTTTAAGCAAGCAAAGGTGCTTATTCTCTTGCTTAGAACATTTCTTCCTTCCCTTTCTGCTACTAGTTGGAGAAAACTCTTGGCTTTTTAAAAGGGTCATGTGATTAAATCAGGCCCACTTAGATAATCTCCCTATCTTACTATGGACTGTGTCATATAACAATTCCTATTCATGCAACATATGGCCCATTACATTGATTTTCATCAGTGGGGCTAATAGTCTCAGGTTGTGTCTGATCTGTTTTCATTTTGTGAAGATTTATTGTACAAAAACAATGATAAGGCAGAAATGTTCTAAACAAGACAGTTGGCCTGGCCTCATTGTGAAGTCCAAGCATTCAGAAAGTGGTGACATGCATGTTACGAAGGAGCAAACCTCAATGCACATCCGTGGAATATTGATAGTCACCTTGTGGTGCAACAGTCCCCAATGTGCTATAATCATCTTTTTTGAAAGCTAATCAGGTATTTACTATTCAGTAAAGGGAAAGAGGATGGGAAAGTGGAGCTGCCTTGATATCACTCTATGACTATGTCTAGGCCAAATCTTTTCCTGGGCTCACCCAGCAGCTTCCCTCTTGACTACAAATGAGCCTTAGTTTGTGAGCCTAAGCCCTTAGGATTTAATTTAAGGCTCTCACTTTAAACCCAATTTTCCTTTTATCATTCTTCACATCTAAGTGCAGGTTGATTAGATTTTTATTGTGCCTCAGTTTCACCTATTAGGGAGGATAACTCAAATAGGATATAACAAAGAATGTATGTTTTAGGTGAGAACATCCTATTATGACCTCTTTAAGTTTATTCCAGCCCATTTAGTTGTAAAGTTACACCCTAGATACACTGAATTTTGTTTAAGTTTCCTACGTGTGTTATTTTATTTGGAGTATAAAATTAGATGTGTACTAAAATTTGAAAGATAGTAAACTGAAAATAGATTTTCGTGTATATAATATTCCTCAGAACACACTGAAAAAAGCCCATAGTTCTGATCCCAAGTTCAATTTTTTTCCTTGAGAAATGAGAGCTGTTGATATTTTTGTCATCTTTTTATGTCTTCTTACATTTCAAAGTACTAGCCGGACCCCCTTGGCATAGAGTCCTGTGGTGTGGAGAATTCACATATTCACACAAGCACTTTTTTGTTTGTTTTTGTTTTTTTACCTCTTAAGATTAGAGAAGATTTTATTTTCTTCCATACAATTTTACTATTCAATTTTTTTTTATTAAATCATACCTGTGTATAGTAATGCAATCGTGTGGTACAATGTCCTGGTTTTATATATAATCTGAAATAGTCTCATCAAACTGATTAACATAGCCTTCACCACATTTTCTTCATTATTGTGTTAAGACGTTTATATTCTACACTTAGTAAATTTAATATGTACCCTTGTAAAATGCACCGTAGGTGTGGTCCCACCAATTACCCTCCCTCCCCCATTTCCCTCCACACATAAGAACTTGGATTGATACTTGTTCGGAGTTGTGTTCCTTCCAGAGCAATAAAGGGTTTAGACAATGTAAGTATCTTCGCAAGAAATAAAGTGCAATACATAACACTTAAATGTGAAGAAATATCCTTGTATTATTTAAATGCTTTATAATATGTATTATGAAAGGCTTTACATTTCACTGTTTAGCAAACTGATGTTTTAAACAAAGTTTCTAAAAATTTGTTTAACATTATTAAGAACTCAAAATAAAGTAGAATGTTGAGCTAATTTACAAATAAAACAAATTGAAAATCCAGTTTGCATGTTAAGTGTCATTGTTTTACTTATGACCTGTAAGGTGAAGTGGTCTTAGATAAAACTCAGAGAGGCCTATAGTAGTGTGGACTGTGGAGTCCTGATTTTGAATCTCAATGACTAGTGATGTGAGTGTGAATATACAAATAAAATAAACTTGTTTTATCTTCTGTAAAATGGGATGATAACCTTAGAACTTTGTGGGATGTGAGTATTCAAGACTGTAGATATAGAGCACTGTTAGGGTTTTCTGACATTTATTTAACTTTTATTGTTAGAAAGACACAAGAAATATTATATTAGAACATTAAGAATTAAAGATTACTATCGTATTATGGACTTATTTTTGGAGGGATGAACATTCAAGTTAATCTTTAAGCCATCCTAATAGAAATGAAGGTGTTTATGAAATCTTTTTTTAAAAAGAAGTGGTCTGAATAACAGTTATCCTTTCCCAGTTGTTTTTGGCTTTCCATTTGCCTGAGAAAATAATTTCAAGGTGAAATAAATTTCATCTAGCTCTGGTTACTTAAGGAGCTTAGACGTCCTGGCATTAATATTTTATGTGAATGCAAATTATTTTGAAAATATAATAATGAAAGAAAAGAAAAAGCATGATAAAAGCAAGCCTTAAAGCCAAAACGCAGCTCTAAGTCCTTTCTAGAAAAAGGAATTTATAATTTACCTTTAACATTACCTCTAATCATAGAAGCTGTAAAATGGATGGCGGGTAATTATCTGATTCAGAGTAAAACATATGAAAGCCTACCTTGTTCAGGTAGTTTGGGCAGGTAATTTTTTTCTTTGTTTTTGAATTATGCAAAGAATTACCTCTGTTTGTTACTTCCATGTGTTAGTGTAGGTGTTGCCTTGGTCTTCTAGATTTTAACAAAAATAGAGCTTTTTGGAGATATCTTAAGAAACCCAACTGTTAGATATCATTTGGGAAGATTTTGTAGTGCAGTGGAACTTAACTTATTATAGTTTTAAACTCTGAAAACTGTAGACTCTTCCAGGAAAAAAAAAAAAATCCCCTATATAGAAAATTGCACAATTGAGAAATTCCAAGACACTCTACAAACTGGCAGTGAAAACCAGGTTAAGAACCCCTATGGTTGCAGAAATCAACTTGCTGTTAGTTTCCAGTCAAACTGAAGAGTTATTATTTAACAAGCATCTTGAGATATATATTGACAATTTAAAAGAAGAAAATTTGGAGAAATGTGGGGAAAATGTTTGCTTAGGGGCCTATTTAATATAGAGTGGTTTAATGGAAGACATGTTTTGAAAGGTTACAAATATTCTTGTATTTTTATTATACTTGATAATATGATGTTTTAAATATAATGAATGTTGTGAAATTTACCCACATCTCTGCAAAACCAAAGTCATGCAATCATTTCTCATTTCTACCTTATTAGTTATGGTACATAAATCTTTTTTCTTGGCTCAGTGCTCACAGCAAAGTGGTTATGGTGCCAGCCACATACACCGAGGCTGGCGGGTTCAAACCTAGCCCGGACCAGCTAAACAGCAATGACAACTGCAACAAAAATAGCTGGGTGTTGTGGCGGGTGCCTGTGGTCCCAGCTACTTGGGAGGCTAAGGCAACAGAATCATTTAAGCCCAAGAGCTTGAGGTTGCTGTGAGCTACGATGCCAAAGCATTCTACTGAGGGTGACATAGTGAGACTCTGTCTCAACCCAAAACAAAACAAAACAAAACATTTTCTTCCTTATTTGTCAATATTACTATTAATGTGTTTTCTTTGCTGCTATGCTAATTTCTTTCTTTGATATTTATATTTAATAACTGTCCACTAGTTTATACTCATAATACTTGATGTTTCTCTTTCATTTCTCACCTCTCATTTTCATAACCCCAGGACAGGCAGTCCCCAGGTTATGACGGAGATAGGTTCTATAGGTTTGTTCTTAAGTCAAATTTGTATGTAGTTTGAAACAGGTAAATTTACTTATTACCTGTAATAGCCCCTATTCATGTGAGATGTATGTCAGTTGGATGTTTGTAGCTTGGGGCTTAACTGTAATAGCCCCCTTTTGTAAGTGAGAATTGTACATAAGTCAGATATTTAAAACTCAGCCCAGCCGGTATTATTCAATTTTATATATTTTCTCTGTCACCACTGTTCATATATTTAAGCATGAAAACCTAAACAAAGTACATGTTTATTACTATTCTGATCTTCTCAGGTTTCCAGAACAAAGTACCATAGAAGAGGTGGCTTAAAAACAGAAATTTATTTTTTTCCAGTTCTGGAGGCTAAACGCCTGAGATCGGGTTGCCAGCATGAGCAGTTTTGGTGAGGCCTTTTTTACTGGCTTATAGACGGCTACCTTCTTTCTGTGTGCTCACAGGGCAAGTAGATGGTAGGGGACCCCTCAAGTTCTCATGAGGGTCCCGGTTTCATGATCTCAACTAATCCTAAATACTTCCTAAAGGCCCTGTCACCTAATACCATCCTATTGGGGTTAAGTCTTCAACATATGAATGGGGGGGGGGGCACAATTCTGTCAATAGCACTTGTATTTGACTTAGAGTATGTTCTTGTAGAGTTTAAACTCCTTGGGTCCATTTCATGCTTTTCTCAGTATCTAAAACTGCTGATTTTGGCCATTTGATTCTGCTAGCACAACTCGTTCTTTCATTCACAATCTTTAAGCACCATGGCAGGCCCTACACTGTATGTAGCTTCCCCCAGAGCTTTCTGTTTCACGTTGCTCTACAACCACACGGCCCTCCTTGCTGCTATTATACTTAAACATACCAAGTACTTTGACCTTTGGGCTTTGCCTCTGTTATTCCCTCTACCTGGAATATTCTTTCCCCATATATCTACTTAACTAAATTTTTCATTTTCTTAAAGTCTTGATTCCAATCTCACCCCCTCAATAAGACCTACTCCAACACCCTATTTAATCAAACTCCCTGTTCCCACATACCTAATCCCCTTATTTCCAATCCCTTTATTCTGTTCTTTATTTGTTTCCATAGTATTTATCATCTTTTGATAGATTATACAATTTACTTATTTATTATTACCCCCCTCCCTAAGCACCAAACACATGTGAATCAGAATGGAAGCAACTTGGGGCATAAAAGCAAGGCTCTTTGTTGCCTTTGTTTATTGGCAGATCCAAAATTTTTATAACTATGTCTAAAAGCAACTTAATAAATATGCTTTAAAAGCATAAATGAACACCTGTTATAAATTCAGCTTAGGGCAATTGCTAGATGCAGAAATGAAGTCTACAGCCCTGTCA
This sequence comes from Loris lydekkerianus, assembly GCA_963574355.1. Lineage (NCBI taxonomy): Eukaryota > Metazoa > Chordata > Mammalia > Primates > Lorisidae > Loris > Loris lydekkerianus. The sequence goes on along the minus strand of CAUYPK010053994.1, from coordinate 87,510 downwards.
TCCTAAGGAGCTCCCAGCCTAGAAGGGAAGACCAGCAGACAACTAGGATCTGTTGATTGCATGTCATCTATAGTACGCTGGAGACACTGTGTGCAGAACCCAAGGAAGATACAGCCCTCAATTTGCTCAAGATTTAATCAGTAATCAAATTTACTACTAATGTAATGTACTTTCTGACTAGTGACACGTTAGTGTGAAGTGTTGTGGGACCATGGCTATGACTGGTTGGTGTGGTCAGAGAATTCCCCAGGCAGGCAGGCCTTGGAGGTGAGCAGTCTGTGAGACAGGCAGGTAAGTGAGGAGTCTGGGGAAGAGCTTCCAGACAGAGGGAATGGCATCTGCGCTTAGAGGTGGCTGTGGGGTCTTTGTGTTCATTCCCAACTTAGTCCGTTACTGCTCTTGTCACTGCCCCCTTCTGTACCATCTGGCACTGCATCTCCTCCGCAAACACAGGTCCCAGACTGCGGCCTATAGATGTGTTTTTACAATCCACCCCGTGTTTAAAAGCATTAAAAACAAAATTAAAAAGTCTAGGCACTTTTTATATAAACATGTCTGGCTTTTCTTTAAAATCTGAGGAATGGGCAGCGCTGGCCCTCAGGCTCACATGGCTACAGCCTGCGGGTGGGGAACACACTCTCCCATTTGCCCTGTTTCCAGCCTTGCCCAACCCTGGCAGGCTTTTGAGTTTGTGATCCTTGGACTGCAACTGGGAACCGCCTTCCCCCTTGTGGTAAGGAGTGCCTTCTGCTTTGTTGCCTTTTTGCCTTTCCTAAGCCCATTTCAATGTCTCCACTGTGAAAGAGCAATAAAGGGAATTGGGTACTGACTTCAACACTAGCTCCTTCCTTTCAGTAGACTGCTGTCAGCATAGTTTTTCTACCTCAGGGCTCCCTCAGACTTTGCATTAACTGTCTGAATCTTGGGCTCTATCAGGATAATATGTGTGTGTGTGTGTAGATAAATGCATATATATTTAATATAATATGCATATAATTTTATTTTTAAGTTAAAATGGAGTGATTTTAGAATAAAATTAAACTGAACTCCATTAAAGAATTTAATACCTAGGAAGGCAAATTGAATTCATTTTTATATACTACTGCAGTGTATATAACCCAGGCAATCCCTGGGTTACCAATTAGGTCCTTTCTTTTTTTTTTTTTTTTTTTTTTTATTTGGAGACAGAATCTCACTATGTTGCCCTGTCTCACTAGGTTGCCCTGGGTAGAGTGCTGTGGTATCACAGCTCACAGCAACCTCTAACTCTTGGACTTAAGTGACTCTCTTGCCTCAGCCTCCCAAATAGCTGGGACTACAGATAACTGCCACAACACCGGGTTATTTTTTGTTGCAGTTCTCTTTGTTTAGCTGCCCTGGGCCAGGTTCCAACCCTCCACCCTTGTTGTATGTGGCTGGCACTATAGCCACTGTGCTACGGGTGCTGAGCCAGGTTCTTTCTTAAGTTGAATTCGTATGTTAGTTGAAACAGGTAAATTTCCCTTATACCTGTAAGAGTCTCAGTTTGCAAGTGCAAATCATATGTCATTTGGATGTTAGTAACTCACAGACTGCTTGTATTGTAAGTTTGTGTTATTCTTCTTATTATTAACTTGCGTATAATGACTGCTTACTCTGGGTTGGGTACAGATTTAAGGGCTTAATATGCATTGTCTCAGTTATTTCTTACAACTTTGGAGTAAATCTTAATGTCCAGATTCCATATATGAGAAAGTTGAGGATCAGAGTGATTAAGTAAAATTATACAAAATAATGCAGCTAGAAAGATACAGAATTTTAATCTGAGTCTGGCTTATATAATATAGGTACATGTATCTCTTTCACTATAGGCAGGGAATAGGCCCTTTTTCTGTGGTGAATTAGCTACTAGTTAATAACCCCTTTTTGGCTTTTAAAACACATCCCTAGCAGTACGTTGTTTCATATGTTTGTTTGGGGGGAAAGAGGTAAGAATGATTTGTAATGAGTGTTTGTCATTTGCCATTTTAGTTCTATATGGCAGTTGTCGCTAATTTGATTAGTAACTATTTAGTAGTAGGCATGGATTCTTTAGCATTTGTTTATTACCTTAATGTCTCTTAAGTGAAATTGCTATGTTGATATTTGCTCTAAAGATTTAATGTTCCACAGCAGTCTTTATCTGTAAAACAAACAAAATTTAATCTAGCCAACACTATGATATCTTACCAGTTCAGCATTTCTTTTTGTTTTCCTTTTCTACTTTGATCTTATACTTTATTCATGACATTTAATTAATTTAAATTCAGCTCATTAAATCTTTTACGAACTAATTGATTCTCCAATAAGAGAGCTTTGTTTTCTGGCTCGGTGCCTGTAACAGTGGTTAAGGTGCCGGTCACATGCACTGAGAGTGGTGGGTTCAAACCTGGCCCGCACCAGCTAAACAATGACAACTGCAACAACGACAACAACAAAATAAAATAGCCAGGCATTGTGGCAGGTGCCTGTAATCCCAGCCACTTGGGAGGCTGAGGCAAGAGAATCACTTAAGCCGAAGAGTTTGAGGTTGCTGTGAGCTGTGACGTCACAGCACTCTACTGAGGGTGACATAGTAGAAAAAAAAGAAAAAGAACTTGTTTTCTTATCAACTCTTAGATACCTTCATAAGATTAGGTATCATTTGCACAATAATACTAATTATTTTATGAATGGAATGGGAATTTTCATATATATATATATATATATAATATATCAATTTAGACTGGTAATGGATTTTTAAAAAGTAAGAAGTAGTTTGAAGGTGCTCTGAATCATCATCACTAATTTCTGGATACTTAGTCATTATAAGGCATAATGCTTGGTGCCTTGGGGTACAAAAATAGAAATTGTAAGCCATATAATTCTCTATTAAAATAATTTCTTCTTGTTTTTACTTGTATAGACATAAATTATATTGCTATATAGAACATTATCATATAGAATGTCAAAAGGAAATGCATAAATATTGTTCTAATAAGAAAAATGAGTTCAGGAAAAATGACATCCATTTGCATCATTAAAAAGAAGAAAAATCTACAGTAAATTCATTCAGCATGTACTTAAAATGCTTGTTTAATAACTGAGACAATTATCATCTCTAAGACATGAAGATATCTCAAATGCATTTAATTATGGTAATTTACATTTCACAAAAATAATACATTTTGATTGCCTTTTGTTTCTTATAAAGCCAGTTTCTACAATTCCCTCTAATTATATTAATTTTTCATGAATCCTGGGTTCACATTTCTATCACTTACTATAGAAGGGGTGATGAGTATTCAGCCATTTTTAGAGAGCCATAACTAATTTGTAGCAATAATCTTAACAGGGTTTCTTTTACATTCCACTAACATTTATTAAGCACCTTCGAGATGCCAACAAGGGCAGTGGAACTTTCAGTTTTGAGTCTGGCCCCAGGATTATGGTCAACCAATGAATTGGGTGAGCAGCAGAGCTTGCTGCCCACTGGGGTATTCTCAGCCTTCTCACAGCACAGTGAACTCATGTAAAGAGAGTGCACAGGAATCTCCTTTGGTGTGATGCCAAGAAGGTCTTGCTGGTGTACTTTAGTAGCTTGTTTTGTTGTAATGCTTCTGTCGCTATTTCTAGGGAATGGTTATTGAAAGAGGAGTTTAGATTATTTCTCTGGTAACACTAATGAACTATCTGGTGTTAGAAACATGCCCTCTTGGCCCTTTGTTACATGCCTGGGTAGATTTAATGCATAGTTTGTACAGTGAAACTGTTTTTCTGCAAAGTTAGCTGAACTTTGGGACCACGTCTGAGGATTAAATGCTATGGATGGTTTTGCTATTGATCCAAATTCATCTAAGGCAGCGGTTCTCAACCTGTGGAACTGTATTAAAGGGACATGGCATGAGGAATGTTGAGAACCACTGATCTAAGATGAGCCCAGACTGAATGGATTCTAACTGTAAACTCTGGCAAAACTGTGCAAGAAGTCTTCCCTTTCCCCTAAGAGGAAATAGAAACATCAATTGGCAAGAAACTATACAATTTTCATGAAATCATGGCCAAATTGAGACATTTTTCTACAATGAATTATCAGAATTATTTTGTTAGTTTCATATAATCTACGGTGTTGACATTTGTGGATCACCTTTACTTCATTTATTTTTTTCCAACCTTTTATTTATATCTGCTTTATTACTAACTGTTTAAATATGCAAAAGATCAAGCTTCTTTCATAAGAAATGTAGCTCAAAGGAAATTACATTTTTAATGCTAAACTCAGTTCTTTTTAATTTTTGATTTTTGCTTTGTTCTCCAGAACATATTCATTAGAAGTTGTCCAAATAACTTCTATTAAGGTTTCTGTAGCCAAGGCAATTTGATAGACATATGCAAGCAACCTTACAGCATTTGGATGTTCATATAGATGTCATTTATATTGATGAGTATGTCTCTTTAGCTTGTTTTAATTTTCAGAATATCAGCACATATATCTGCATTTTAAAAATACTTTTGAAAAAAGATAACAATATCCAAGCAGACTTATTTTTCTTTTGAATTTCTGCCTTAATTTGAGAATAAAATATAGCTTTGAAAAGGTACTGGTTTATCTCTTACTCTGCCAATACCTGAGAGACAGGTGTCCAACTTATATTTCATTGACCCCTTATTTTCTGGCCTAATATTAAGGGACCTGAATTTGACATAATTTCATATTAACCACAAAATATATTTTATGAGCTCTGTTTAGTCCGTCTTACATACTCGGACCTCTGTAAAGGTAAGGCATCAGAATAGCATTTCTCTACACGTGTATTGCTCAAGGCCATTCTTGAATTCTCACTCATACTACATGAATTTATCTAAACACAGAGGAAGCAAAAATTGTTTTCCAGAAATTCAGGAATTAATAACAATAGTAATAGAGTAACCGACATCTAATGAATTTTTACCCAGCCAACCACTTTCCTATGTAATAGATATATATGGACTCATTTAGTCTTAGAACAATCCTATGAGATAGATAGCTATTTTATCAATAAGACAGCCATGACCTAGAGACATTAAGATATTTTGGCCAAGATTACCGAGGCACTAGCTTCCAAAGCCGAATTACAGTGACAGTTTGTCTTCATTTCCTAGTGCTGCTGTAATGAATTACCAAATACTTAACTGCTTAAAACAACACAAATTTGTTATCTTTCAGTTCTGGCAGACAGAGTCCCAAATGGGTCACACTAGTCTAGAATTGAGATGTTGGCAGGGCTGCATTCCTTTCTGGAATTCTAGGTGAGAATCTACTTACAGTTTCTTAAAACATCCAGTACAATTTCACTCATAGCTCCTTTCTGACTTCAAAGCCAGCAATGGTCTGTGGAGTCCACCTCACATCACAACACTCTAACATTCTCTCTGTTGTCTCCTTCTTCCACTTGTAAGGACTCTATTATGATTCCACAGAGTCTACCTTGGTAATCCAGGATAATCTCTTTATGGTCAGTGGATCCAAAATCTTAGCTCCATCTACAACTCTATTGTTCTGTGTAAATGTAGTCAGGTTTGTGATTAGGACTGCCCTTATCTATAAAGCTGCTAACCTACAAGCCTTAAAGGGACAAGGTGAACCCCAGCTGCCAGTCTTTTGGTTGTATAACAATAAGACCTGAACAACCAGAAGCATTTTTCTGGTTTGGTTCCATTGATGCTTTGTCTCTGAAGTTAGGAAGTACACTGCTGGTAAGGATTACCTTTTCAAGTTCTTTTGGTATTGGATAATGTCCCTATCCACTCAGAATCCCATGAGTTCAAAACCGCAGGTGGTAAAGCAGTCTAATGGCTCCCAAACACAGTAGCTCTAATTCAGCCTTAAAATTGGGAAATAATAAAGACCTATAAGGCTCATTACAGATGGTACGCCATAGAAAGAATTCTCAATGCAGTGCTCTCTTCTCAATAGAGGAACCATCATGAATATCTGGAAGGGTTATATCAAAGAAGATAATAACACTGTTGTTATCCAAAAATCCATGGAAGTCCCCAAACAAGAAATTCCTACTGGAGAAAACTGTGTCCACGTGGTGCATTACTTCACAGGATTTATAACGACACCAATCAAGAAAATCACAAAAGAGATTGTGGATATGGCAAGAAAGATGGGGGCTGAAGGGTTTCATGATAGGATCTTGGAAAGATTCAAGAGTTAAAAGCACTACACTGGAAGAATTAACAGAAGATGACCTGATAGAGATTAAGGGCTTTCCAACCAGTGGCAGAAGCTGAGGAAGAAGATGTAGAAGAAACAGTGCTAGTAAAAAAAATTAGCATTAGACAATCCGGCTCTTTCTTTTATGACATGGACTCACCTATGATACAGGCGCTGAAACTGAAGCAATAGGTGGAAAAAGGATTGTTATCTTCTACAAACATTCTTAGAGAAAAATCAAGAAGTCAGAAATTACAACATCTGTAAGACTACATGAAATGTGCCTGCCTCTCCTGCCTCGCTTTCCACCCTCCCCATTTCTTCTGCCTCTGCCACCCCCAAGACTGCAGGCCAATCCCTCCTCATCCTGCTCCTTCTCGACTTAATGTAAAATTGATGAGTATGAAAAGTTTTACAATGATCCACTTTTCCTTAATAAATGTATTTTCTTTTCCTTATGATTTTATTAATAATATTTTTTTCACTAGCTTATTTTATTGCCAGAATACGACATTTAATACATACAGCATATACGGTATGTGTTAGTTGATCATGTTATTATTAAAATGTCCAGTCCACAGTAGGCTATTATTAGTTAAGTCTGGGGGAGTCAAAAATCATAATGTACCAACCACACAGGGGTCCTCACTATTCAAGGATCCACTGTTTATATATGTCATCTAAGAAAAATTATAGCAAATTTATTTATGTATTTATTGTATTGTATCATATCGTATCGTATTGTATGGTATCGTATCATATCGTATCATTGTATTTCTACTTTTTATTTTTGAGACAGAGTCTCAAGTTGTCGCCCTTGATAGAGTGCTGTAGTGTCACAGCTCACAGCAACCTCAAACTCTTGGACTTAAGAGATTCTCTTGCCTCCACCTCCCAAATAGTTGGGACTACAGGCACCCATCACAACGCCCAGTTATTTTTTGGTTGTAGTTATCATTGTTGTTTGGCAGGCCAGGGCTGGATTCGAACCCGCCAGCTCAGGTGTATGTGGTTGGCGCTCTAGCCGCTTGAGCTACAGGTGCTGAGCCTATAGTTATTTTAATTAAAGAAGATTCAATGAGTTTAAAAGCCTCATTTTTTCTTTACTTTATTATGTAAATAAAATGCAAATATATAAATAGGATTTATATATCCTTTTAGTTATTTCTCAGAATTAAGAAAAAACTATTAGAAAAATAAAATTAAAATTCACTGTTAATTCTATGACCAAATGAACTATCTTCTGTCATGACTTTACAATATGTATATTAGCCAACAAATTATTTTAGCTTAGAATTAATCAAATTCTAACTCAAATTTAAAAATTAACCATAAATCTTGATGTTTTAGCTTTCCTACCTGACCAAATGATTGCTGTGTTTTTGTATTTGTTTTTAGCATATACACATATATTGCAAAAGAGAGACAGAGAAACAAAAAATATACGTATTTTAAGAAAGGGGAAACTGTATTATAATTGTAATACTCAGTATATACCAATAACATTTTTTATCTTGTTTACTGTATTCTGTGTCTCTTGTAATTGCAGAAGTGAAACTTGACATGACTATTACACATTTAATACAGTTTTTTTTTTCTTTTTTAGAGTGTATATACTTTTTTTTTTTTTTAAATAATGCAGATGTACTTTTATTTATTTATGTGTTGTTGCATTTTGGCCGGGGCTGGGTTTGAACCTACCACCCTCGGTATATGGGACCAACACCCTACTCACTGAGCCACAGGCACTGCCCGTATATACATTTTTGTCACCCTTTGTTTTATGTATGTGGGAACATTTTGATCAATGCTAAATGTTATCTTAGCAACCAGATGGATTTGAATAAAACAGTAGAAAAAATGCATTTCTTTGAAGGGCTACCTTAATGATAACATTTTAATTGTTACAGAGTATATTATGAGTTATAAAGGAAGTCATTTGGGGCCTTTGAAAGTGATATAACCTTATTTCTGTACTAAACATCAAAATATGGTGTCCAGCTCAGTGCACATCCAGTATCTTTCAATACTTATTGAAGTTGTTCTGGAAAAAAAAAAAAAAATCATTCTGGAGGGTAGAAAAAATCATTAAAAAGACCATTTCTGCTGAGACTTTTGACTATTTGACATAATTCATTAATTCTCTGTCATGATGTGGAAGAATATCTCAAAAGGAGATACATATATATGCGGTAAGAGATGGACTAAAATACCCATTAATATATGGTGTTTTCTTCAGTGCCAAAATCCTAAAAGATTTCTTCCTTTAAGACTTAGTTCAAGAATTGAAAACGTATTTTTTAATTACTCCCTTAGTTTATGCTTCCCTGTTAGAGGTACATAATCTGATAAAACAAGGGCATATCAACATTTTTTGCAATTTAACTGTTCTACCTACCCTTTTGTGAATCTTTAGATTTTCAGAATCCAGCCACAAATGGATAATATTTGTCTTCACTTTCGTGGAAGAATATGGAGTGATACATATATTTTAAATTTCATTTGACTAGAGGTTAAATTCACATTTCATTTGATTTATAGTTTTTTTTTTTTTTAATTAGACAATAAACTCTGTGGACAACTAGCAGAGGCCATGCAAATACTGTTTTAAGAATCAGTGAAAAGAAAGCTTTTCTCATTCATATTTTCCTAATATTTAAAAAGGAAGAATTCATCAAATTTATATGCAAAGTAAATGGCTACTTTATTGTGTAGAGAAATTAAGAGCAACCATTTTTCCTTATTTCCAATTCAAAGAAACACACATTTGAGTCTAAATTGTCTCCAGTTCTAAAAGCAGAAATTACTATGTCTGTAGAAATACAGTCTGTGGTGGTATATGAACATCTTGTAATAGAGACATAAGGATAGCCATTTCCCAGTCAATATAATGATCAGAACAAGCTGTTACATAGGAATTGAAATATTCCCTCTGCTTCCTCAAGTCAAGGTAAATCAATGGAAAGGTTACCTCAAGAATTTTCTTTTGACAAAGCAGTACATTTTCAGATAAAGACCTAAAGTATGGGAATAGACCATAGTCTTTCTTCTGCTGAATTTTAATTGCTAAGCAACAGTTGAGAACTAGATTTATAATAAAATCTAAACTGTTAATTTAAACATTTTAAATTCTCAACTGAGTTTGAGATTCAGAGGAATGACCTTTTTACATAAAGCCTACTGAACAGTGAGGGTTCATTTGGGACACTTCCTCCAACCTCCGCGATGTCTCCAAGTACTTATAATATTATGAACAAGATGATTTCATGTTTCTTCTGAAATAATCTCTGTAAATAATCACTTGAACTTTTAGAATATTACACTTTGTCTCCTGTCTCAATGCCCTATAGACATCTGGAAAATATTAGAAAGGTCTTAAAAGTAACAACTGCTTACCTAACAGATGATAGTGTTTTGGAAAATTCTTATAATTTCACAGATTTTCATCCCGAAAGTGTCATTCTACAATATTACGTTTGAGTATTATTTGTCAGGTGCAAATTCTGCTGCTTACTGCTTTAGTAGCAATTTGAAGACTACCAATAAGATGGAAGATATGATTTGATTTGTGAAATGGAGTAGATCTGTCATAATCACCGAGGCTGTGCTAACATGTTAGAATGTATCATGAAATAACTGAATTTGCAGAATGTGATATGGATCTAGTTGTTGGCACATGATTGATGTCCAGTGATTATTTCAGAACATTTTCTTTTTTTTTTTTTCCAAATTACAGACACATATACATACAGTGGAAAAATATTTACTGTATATTATTCTTATTTTACAATGAAATATGAGAGCTCAGAGAGGTTAAATGACAGCCTGTTACCTCTGAAATACTATGGAAAGGTACACAAGTGTCTACTTCAGTTTTTCGGGTCCCAGATATGTCTTACTCCTGTTTCATCCTTCTGTCTTTAAATTCTTGAATTAGATTTAAGATGTTAAAATATCCATTAGCACAATGAAATTATACCACAGAAGCCGTAGATGTGCTGGAAGTGATGGCTTTTTATCTGTACAAGAGTTAGGGAAATAACCTCATGAGAGGCTCCTTAGTGCATGCATGTTTTTGCAGGGATCTCTGTCTGGTCTCCTGTAATGTGTACCAGAATGACAGGGCAGCATCTCTGTCCTTGTTCCGTCTTGGAACAATGACTTGTCAAAGATGCCTAGGTGTGGCTTTCTTAGGAGTTAGTCCAAATATCACTGCCCAAGTGTATCATATTTTGTTTTGGCACATATAATGTATCTATTATTTCTCTTTCAGTGTACTATAAATATCAGTGGAAAAGAACAGCTAATGTATTTTTCTCCTGATATTGCTCACTAAATTGTTCTAAATTCAAATCCTGGCAGTGGTCCACTGTACAGATTATAGATTATTATTATTATAAGTTGCCTTTTGAAATTTTACAAAATCCATGTAAGTACTTTTCTTCGTCTTACATAGCTATTATAATGATACTGACAGTGTCTCAAGTAGAATTTTATAATAATTTAGAAGAAAAAGAATAATTTTTTAGTATGTGATAACAACCTTATATTCAGACCATCCCAGACTTCCCACTTGAGGGGAAGTGGCTAGGAAAACAATGAAGAACGTCAGTTAGAAACATAGTAGAAAGGTTCTGTTCATCTTTCTTGCCCATTGATATATGAGATTGTTGTCTTTTTTTTGTGTCAATTAATTTGAGTTCTCTGTAGATTCTAGTTATCAAGCTTTGGTCTGATTCAAAATATGCAAATATCCCTTCCCATTGTGTAGGTTGTCTATTTGCTTTGGTTGTTGTCTCCTTAGCTACAGAAGCTTTTCAGTTTAATTACGTCTCATTTGTTTATTTTTGTTGTTGCTGCAATTGCCAAGGAAGTCTTCCTCATTAAGGCTTTCCCCAGGCTGATATATTTAAGTGTTTTTTTCCCACACTTTCTTTGAGGATTTTTATTGTTTCATACCTTAAATTTAGGTTTTTTACCTAATTATTAGAGAAATGCAAATCAAAACTACCTTGAGATATCACCTAATCCCAGTGAGACTGGCCCACACCACAAAGTCTCAAAGCTGATATGGATGTGGAGAGAAGGGAACACTTTCACACTGCTGGTGGGACTGCAAACTAATACAACCTTTTTGTAAGGAAGTATGGAGGATCCTCAAAGAACTCAAACTAGACTTCCCATTTCACCCTGCAATCCCATTATTGGGCATCTACCCAGAAGAAAATAAATTGTTTTACCATAAGGACACTTGCACTAGACTATTTATCACAGCTCAATTTACAATCGCCAAAATGTGAAAGCAGCCTAAATGCCCACCAACCCAGGAATGGATTAACAAGCTGTGCATGTATATACCATGGAATACTATTCAGCAATTAAAAGATGGACATTTTACATCTTTTGTATTTACCTGGATGGAAGTGGAACACATTATTCTTAGTAAAGCATCACAAGAATGCAGAAGCCAGAATCTCATGTACTCAATTCTGATATGAGGACAAATAAAGACCTAGTACATGGTGGGGGTTGGGGAAGGGAAAGGCAGAGAGGGGGAAGGAGGGACAGGGTTGGGGTGGTCATGGTGTGTGACACACCTTTTGGGGTGGGATACAATTGTAAGAGGGAATTTATTTAACAAATGCAATCAGTGTAACCAGGTTCTTTGTACCCTCAATGAATCCTCAACAATTTAAAAAAAAAAAAAAATAGAAGATTCTTGGGACTGGACTCTTTTCTTTTCTTCTTCTTTGTCTATTTATTTGTTTATTTTTTAGACAGAGTCTCACTGTTCCCCTGGGTAGAGTACCATGGCATCAGTGTAGCTCATAGTAACCTCCAACTTCTGGGTTCAAGTGGTTCTCCTGCCTCACTTTCCAAAGTAGCTGAGACTACGGATGCCTGCCACCACACTGGGCTAATTTTTCTATTTTTTTCAGCCTTTAGAAGATATTACTCCATGACTGAGATAGGGTCTTGTTTTTGTTTAGGCTGATGTCAAACTTCTGAGCTCAAGTGATCCTCTTGCCCAGAATGCTAGGATTATAGGTTTCAGCCACCACACTCATCTGGGACCAAATTATTTTCTGAAATATAAAATTTGGATACTTTTTTTTCCCTCTTATACTCCATCATTTTTCTAATAGTGATAACAGAATTTCTTTCTTCAGTAGGTCCTTGGTCTCCGGGATTCGAAGAATGAACCAAGACCACAGATTAGTAGTAACATAGGATTTCTTGTACAGAAAAAAACACCAGCGCTCCTGGCAGAGGGAAAGACCCAAGTTGGAAAATCTCCACCTGGGTCCTCTGTCTAGGGGTGTATATAGTCACATGGATCCTTTGCAGTTACATTGGACCAGAATTGGTAACAAATCAATGGGTACAGTCCCTTCTGCTCAGGGCAGGATGAATGAGCCTTCTTTTCATGAAATTTCCCAGGCCTAGGAAACTTACAGTAAATTGTCTAGGCCTAGGAAATGGGAGTTCCCTGTTCAGCCCTGAATGGAGAATGCTGTATTACTGTTAGGCTTGTGAAATGCTCAGAGGGGTAGCTCAGCCACAAGGTCCAAGGTGGTTTTGGAGTTGGCACAGGCAGCAGTGTGGGCTGTGCGGTGATCTCCCTCAACATCCTAGGGACCCACGGGCTTACGCCCCTCTCACCCTCTCCCTGCACTTGGTTCTCCAGCCCTCATCTCCATCGTCCTGCCATCCCAACCTCCCTGGGGCTGCATGCAGAAGACAGGCAAGTCTTCTCAGGCGCAGCAGCAGCCTGGGCATCACCCCCCCTGTATCATTTACTCTGTGTACACATGGAAAGAAATGTCTTATACTGATACAGGACAGGTGGTGTTGGTGCAGCTGGCAATAGGCAGAGAAAGCAGTGGGCTGGAGGGTAGGAAAGGGGGGCCTACCACCACCACCAGAGGCTCTGATAGACAGAGGGGCTGGACAACTGCTGGGGACACACTGGTGCCTTGGTGTCTCTTTCCCTTGCACTATGACTGAATAAGGGAACCCCCATTTCATATGCCTGGGTCAATTTCATGTAAGTTTCCTAGGCCTCAATTCCATGAATGGAGTGTGTCCATGCATTAATACATTCATTCAGTCAGTGGAAAATAATTGTATCCATTCGTTTCCTGGCCTCATACACAAGGAATCCATGCACTTATATATACCCCTTGACAAAGAGCCCAGAGACAGACAGACAAAGAGGGAAAGAGAGAGAGCGCTTTTCTCTCCCGACTTGGGTTTTCTCACTCTGCCAAGAGCTCTGGCATTTCATATTCTCTTCTGTAAATAAATCCTGTCTTACCACTGATCTGTGGTCCCCGGATTCATCCTTCACATCACCGAGACCAAGAACCCACTGAAAAGCGAAATTCCTGTATCATATTCTCTTCCAATTCTTTTAAAAACAACAGTCCAGTCCAATTTGAATGTCATCCTTATGAATTTATTTAAACATAATCACTTCCTTAAAGGATTTTTCCCATAGGGAAAAGGTTTTAATATATGGATTTTGAAGGAGACAAAGTTCAATCCACACAATGTCTTTCCAGGCATGTATTTCACTTAGCTTTCCTCAATCAGAGCAGAAAATAATGCTAATTCAACATGTGGAGTCATAGTCCATGTAATTACAGAAAACTTCTATGATTTAATGTTGGTGGTTATTTAGTTAATGGTGCTATATTTCTACATATTTGCTATATTCACATAACAAGATCACTAACTCCATGGAGCAGTGGTTCTCAACTGTCATTATTAAAATCACATGGGTTTATTATTCATAGCATGTATGCCAATACCCACCCCTACACAGTCTGATTGTCTAGATCTGATGTGAGGCTTGAAGAATTTAATATTTAAAAGTCTTACAGATTATTGTAAAAATTATCTGTGAATTTAGAGAACTACTTAGATAGTTCACATACTCTAATCCAGTGAGTGCCCAACAGATGATCACTTTCCACAGGTAGATTATGCGGATAAGCCTTTTTCAGAGTATGTCGATCATGCATAATATTTTTTGGTTAGCATAGAACATGGCACAAAGCAAGTGATCAAAATTTATTTGTGACCTGAATTAGCAGATATATTAAACAAATGACAGAGGACAGTGACAAACAACATGCGAGGAATAAAGACGTACATTTAAAGATGTGGCCTGATGAAATAAGTTCTATTATTCTGGAATTTTGATAGATGTTTTGAGAGAGAAAAATAAAGATAAAGGAAAATATGTGACTTAGAGAGGGGAAAATCATATCTAAAAACCCCAGAAACCCTGAATTGATAATTAGAATAATAATAGAACAAGAAGGGAGACTCTCTGTGCCTGGAGCAGATGCTTTATTGTTCTTTTAGCATGAGTCACTCCCCTGTTGGTTTATTTATAACCCTTTTTCCATGTTCTGTGGTGATGTAAATCCTTATGATAAAATAGAGCAAGGATACACCCAGCAGGTTAGCTACATTTCCACACATTTCCTTTAATAAGACCTGGGAGCTTACAGAGGCTGACTGCTCTTATAGCAGGGACTGTTGACAAGGCATAGCACAGCATTACTCTTTAAACTACTTTACAAATGCTGCTATTACTGACATCAGCAAAAAATTTCATTCTTACAGCAGAAAAGGAAGTAACATTTGTGATTAGGCCTTTTAACTCTGTAAGAAAAAGAGAAAAGAATTCAACAACTTTTGAACTGTGTGAAGACTAAAAAATTTAAAAAAAGAAAATTTCGGTATCTCTATGATACCATAAGAGCAATTTCAGTGTTGCTGAAAGGGAAGTGCTTTCTCAAAAAGACCAACGCTTCGAGATTAATACCTAGAACAGAATTGGTTCTGTAAAGAGGTTTTCTGCTTGACTAAACTATATTTTCACACTTAAAAGTCACAGTAGAATATCCAAATACCAGACATTAGAAACCTTTTATTATTTTTTTAAGGATCAATGTTTGTCTTTAATCAGAAACAAATGACCCCTTTGAATCTACAATGGGGAAATAAATAAGTCTGGCTTTCTCAGGAGATCAGTAATAAGATATAAAGATGTTAACTTTTAGCTCACAGATGCATTAAATTCAAACCAAACCACTGGTGACTAAATATTATAATATCCAATAGCTTTTCCCATGGCCTACGTAAAATTACTTGATAGTCCCAGTTCAATTGCCAAACATAGGTGGCACATAAATACAAAACACGACTCAGTTAGTGACTCTGTCTTTAGCCTCAGCCACACATTAAAGGAACATTTTTATAGTCTGTAAAAGAGACTTGTAATGCAGATGGGGAACACTTCTTTGTAATTCAAATAGAGATCTCAGGGCAGGACTCTTATATCAGACAACAAAGTTGTTCGCAGTTAAGAATGTGATTTTCTTTTTAAATCTATATCTGTTCCATACAGTTTGAAGAATCTTGGTTCAGAAGATTGTGTGGAATTTCTTTCCAAGTAAATTGCTCTTCTTCTTGGGAAATTACCAATACATTTCTGAGCAGAAAAATATCACCACAAAATGACTTTCATTAAGCATAAAATAGGACAATGCTAAACTTGAAGTGTTAATTCCTTCATGCTGAAAGGTGACCCATTACTTCAAAATATTTTAAATATAGTTAATAGATATTATATAATTTCCCATATAGACTCATTTTTGCTTACTTATTCTACCTATTTATTCACTAGAAATTATAATCCACCCACCCCCATATGAAGAACATGAGATATAAATTTGTTGCATACTCATTCTAAAATAGATGTTGTATTCAAAACTTTTACTGTCATTTATCTCTAAGCGCTTTTCTTTTAAACATTTTCACTTCCAGTCAACTAAGAAACACTCTTTAGCACATGCATACTACTGGCAGAAAAAATATTTAAAATTTTATTCCAAAAAAAATTTTCTCTTGAGGTTTATTAAACTATACTTAGGAAATTGGTTACTTTCTCTATATCTACACAGTTGAACATGGTAAGCATTAGCTACATGTTGCTGTAAAATTAAGAAGTTAGTTTTACAGTCTCACTGGCCGTCTTTCTGGTACTTGAAGGCACAGACAACCAGTGGCCACCTAATTAGAGCAAAGATAGAGCCTTTAAATCACTGCTGTGAATTTTATCAGACAACTTCGCTTTGGCTTATACGAAGTTGATTCATGTGGTATGTTGCCTGTCTGTATATACAGACACACATATATGTACACATATGTGTATGTACGAGTGTGTTTGTACACAATTAAGTTTATTTTAAACATTTTATTTTCCTACTGCTCGTGCAGAATTTGCTTTTGTCTCAATACATTGAAATTGCTTTCGTTCGTATGCTTGTTCAATGTAAACGTTTTTCACTTTCTTTTTACCTGATGCTATAACACGTAAACTGTGAGGTGCAGGTGTTCATATGTTCTGAGTATGAACAGTTGCAGAAAACAACGGTGAAAGCCGGATGAGAGTGCTGGAGGGAGAGGTGACCCAAGGAACACAGAGAAGGAAGAATAGAAATGGCAAAAATAAGTTCCATTGTTATTCCCTCCATCTTCTTAAGTTTTCTTATTACTATAGCAACCCTGTAATGATGTAATAAATCATTCATTTTCCAAATTAAAAATATAATTAAATGTATAATTGAATGCATAAGTTATACACACATGTAACTGCCAGGGGCTGGGACCCCAGGTCGCCAGCCCCAGCCTATAAAACCATCTGGACGCAGATGCTTTGCTACCTTGCTCAGGATCAACTCCCCTTAGGTGCCTGAGGGCTATTCCTCTTAGCAAGGGGGAGAGAAACAGTCTTAGTAGGAGAGAAAATCTTAGTAGGCAGGTGACCTGGGAGCTGGAGGAGCGAAAGAGTCAGAGTGAGGGACCATAAAGAATGAGAATCCAGACTAACCTCTCCTGTGGCTGTTTATAGAGGTGATCCCAGGGTTATTTACACCACAGGAGTAGAGACTGCCAAGCACTGATGTTCATGTCTCCTGCTCTTACGTGCTCTTGTGTTCTCCTGTTAACGAGAGCCAAATCCCTTCCCCATGCCCTTACCATGGAGGTGTTACCAAGATGTTCTATCACAGGTGTTTCTCATAGTTACAGAAAGTTCAAAGCTTAACTCTCACTTCTCCCTTCCTTGAGCTATATGGTTTCCTGCATGTAACCAATGTTATTTCTTTCTTTTTTTTTTTTTTCCCTGCAGGGTTGTTATAAAGGCCAATAGAAAAACCTGTACAAGAGTATACTAATATGGTGCTCAAATAATAAGAGCAAAGCAATGTACTCTGGGTTCACAAGTAAGCACCATTGTTTTAGGGGGATTTACTTATAAACATCAAGCATAATATGTCAGCTAACATAATTTTAATGCATCTTGTTAAAAATATTCAGAAAGCTGACACCGGTTCAACAAAATTTTCTTTCTCTTAAAAATCCACCAAGGGAACAAAGATTGAATGTAGTTACTATCATTTGAAAGTTTGATCCATCCAAAACTCATTTTGAAACTCAAGACCCAATGTGGCAGTATTGAGAGGTATGGCCTTTAAGAGATGATTTGGTCTTGAAAGCAGAGCGGGTGAGCGGTCATGACGCTTGCATGAATTAATAGATTATCAGAGGAATGGGATGGGCTTTGTTAGAATAGGGAGCCAGACCTGGGTTAGCACACTCAGCCCACTTGCCATATGATGCCCTGTGCTGCTTGGGGACACTGAAGAGTTCCCACCACCAAGAAGACTCCCACTTTGGACATCTCAGCCTCCATACTATTAGACAAAAATATCATGTTCCCTATAAATTATTCACTTCTGGGTATTCTGTTATAGGCAACAGAAACTGAGATAAGAGTGTAGCAGTCAAACACACTGTGTGGGTGCAATACAATCATAGGTTGAATTTGCACAATTCCCTTAGCCTCTCTGAGACCATTTTACTTCTCTACAGGGGTAATAATAATACCTCATTCGGTTATTCTAATGATTAAAATATTGTTGAATGTATTTCACTTAACCCCTTGCCTAGAATCAATGATTTAGACCTTAGCACTCTCCGCTTTGCCTCTCTGTCTGTAATTTGGGTTTCATTTTTCCTAAAATTAATCAAGTTTCTCTGTGAAGTAAAAAATAGGGCTCTTAGCAACTGCCAGAGATACAAACCCTCACAGTTGAATCATATGGAAAGAGCCTTTTCACTAGCTTCAGACGAAAATAATATGGCAATCTTGCCTATATCTGCTCCATTTGCATGTCCACGCTACGCCCTAGTTGTCTGTTAACATCAGGACTTTTGGTAGGTATGGAGAGGCAGAGAAAATGAGAGGGAATTGTTTCCAGAAGGAGGAATATTAGCATTTAAACAATAAATAATTTCTACAGTTGGATTCACTCTATTTAAATTATAACCAAATAATTAGTTGTTTACATATGGTAAATACGTTGATTAAGCAATTACTAACAGGGTAAACTAATTACTCTGGAGTCAGGTGGAATGAATAAATTACCATTAAGCAGTTTTCAAAAGGTGAATGTAAATCCTATCAATTAATTCAAAAACTAACATACCTCTAGTTTTTCACCTTTAATAGCAGGTTCTAACTGTTGAAACTTGGTGAAATATATGCCTTTTCCTTTTTTTTGTTGTTAGCTTCAAAAAGGATTTCTTTATAATTTAGAGTATTAACATTTTAAAAAGTGGGAGGTATTTTAAGATGTGCCTTTCTCACTAATGAAATTATAGCCCAGTACAAGATAATATATACATGAAATTTTAGTACTTTTAGTCAAGAAGTAGTAACATAGGAACTGTTCAAATAAGGGATATATGCCTGATCCCTAGGGCAATCTCACACATCAAGTATTTTGACTGAAATGAATTGGAAACTAATGACAGGGAGTTTTCACTTACTGTGTCCAGCTAGATTTACTAGTGGAGTCCTTTACATGAAACTGTGACTCTTCAGTAGTTTAAAAAGTTGTTATTTGACCTTTGTTAGTGTTCTGCACTTTGACAAGGGGATAGATACTCATAATTTAGGTCTGTTCATTTAAGAAAATGGATTTTGGAGCATAACTTATTTTTTATCTTACTATTTATTCAGGGCAGAATTTGAGAGTTTCTGGTTGTGTACAATCACATTCTTCTTTCACTGATTTCTTATTGATTTCTTATTTTAAAAAAAAGCATGCTTTATAAACATGGAAATTTTTTTCCCTAAAACATCTGAAGATATCATCTGTGCTCATCACTTACTGAGTACGGCATTACTGGCTCCTTGGTCCTTTGGCGCTTGGCTATATCACTACAGTATCTGCTTTGGTATTACCATTTTTTCCCTGACTAACCATACTGCTTCCTTTTATAACAATTATCCTATATTACAAAATAATCCAGCATAATGTTTCCATTCTATAGTCTTTAACTAGATCACCTCTCCAAACCCCTTTTATCATATAAGGTAACATATTCACAGGTTCTAGAAATATTAATGTCAACATATTTGGGGACTGATATTCAGTCTACTACAATATATAACAATTTTAATACATAAACTTTATGTATCTAGCATTTTAATTTTTTTCTGGCTGAATATCACTCATGGAGCCTCATTTCTTATAATATTTTTGTATTTTTAAGTAGAGATTTTTATTTTATTTTACATTTTATATTATTTTACATTGGTTGGTAACTCTCTATGGAATTTATATGGGACCTGGGTCTTGGGTCAAATCCCTAGAAAAGGTAAGTGGTTTTTATTTTTTCCATTTTTGTTTGTTTTGCTTATTTTAATGTCTATGACATATAGGAAATAACAAATCTTGTCTACCTTAAATTAATTTTTCTTTTGTAATTTTGAACCACACAAACAGTGTAAATTTAGTTCCCCTATCTACCCTGTTGCTGTAAAATCTCCTAAAAAGCTCTTTCTATTTTACTTCTACCTATAGACTGGAACATGAAATACAAATTTTCTTTACTGTAGGACTGTGTTTCAATTGTCTTCTAGTTAACTATTTTTCTTGAACTTTAGACCTTTGTCATAGACTTCCTGTGTGGTGAATTCCTGCTAGCTTTCCTGCCTGTACAGATGCAGATCCACAGATAGCAAAACTTATCTACCCCTCATGGTGTACACATTCAGAATAGGTCTCAGTTTCAGAAATTGCTTGCTTAGCTTGGTCTTCCTCAAAGAAATTCCCTTCTTTTATGACCTAAAGAACATGATTTCTATTTTGTCTAGCAATTTTTGATACATTTTAGACATTGCTTCATCATCTGTAGTCAGCACTTTGAAGTAAACACAAGTGTCACAATTTCTGCAAATATTGATGAGCTTAGTTCATGAAAAAGTGGATTCCACTTTGGAAAGGGTAATTTTATTCTACTTCCAAACTAATTCATGTAAATAAAACTGTAAAATTGATTTTCAGAAATTTACTTATATATCCAAAAATATATGGCAGCAATTGCTTGCTTATTGAGAGGTTGCAAAACAAACAAAAATTCCGAAAATGATTTGATAAGCTTTTGATAATTACTCTGTTTGAAGTAACATACTATGAGTCTTTAGAACACAGTTTTCCTTTGGTCTTTTCAGGTTGAAGAGTGCTCAAGGTGGCTTTTAGATTATACATTTAGGGCCACAGTACTTTGTAGCAGATGTTTTGTATGGTGTTGCTGAAGAGAATAAGTCATTTATTTCTTTCTCAAATCGAAATGCTAATCCCCCTAGATATTCTAAAAAGCAAATATGCCAATGTTTCCCAGTGTGTTTTGATCTGGCCTCACTGAGGCTGACTATGGAGAATAAGCATTGCTTCTATTTCTTTCAACTATAAAGATAAAAGAAACCGAAGTATACAAAGCAAGAAAAAAAAAAAAAACTCATTGTGTCTTACATCAAGTATAAATAATATTTTTAATTAGAAATATTTTAAAATTAATTAACAAAAATAATCACCAATCAAAAGTATAGTAATATTTACAAATGGTATATTTCTTGTGTATTTGGAAATACAGCTTCTAGATAATTTAGATAAAAATTGATTTAATATGTTATATTTTTCAATTTTGTGAACTAAAAAAGATATTTAATTTACTAGGGTTTCCAACATGGAATCTGTACTGTAATCCATAGGTGATGTTCTATTCTTTGGCACTGAAGCAGATGAAATTTTAGTGTTTGAAGAAGAATCAATATGTCCTAATCTGTGACCAAAGCACAAGATCCATGCTATGTATCAAATGTACAGTGTGCGTTGCAAATTTCTTTATAACATTACAATTATCATGTTTTAAATAAAAACCAAGACAGAGTACTTAATTTGTGCCTGTTTATTTTACTTATAGGAGAAATATATTTTCCTTTGTCTTTTATGTTTGTAAAAGTTTGATCATTGTATTGTTTTAATAAGGAATTTTTTGTTTGTCCATAATCAGTTTATCTGAAAATCCAAGGGTACTCCTTTCAGCATCCATAATCTTTGAACTCTATGAAGATGTGAAAAGAATAGCAGCACTTACCTGGTAGATTTTATGTTTTTCCTTCAAGAGTATAACAACATGAGATTTCAGAATTAGATAATCCTAAGAACAAATCATGTTATGTAGAATGAATTATTTTCTTTTTCAACATTTGTTTTCCTGCACAATTTTCCGTGCGTGTTGGCCCTTCCGCCGTGGCAGCCACTGGAGTTTGCTGCTGTTGTCGCAGCCGTGGCTCTGCGCTACCCCATGGCCGTGGGTCTCAACAAGGGCCACAAGGTGACCAAGAACATGAGAAAACCGAGGCACAGCCGCTGCCGCGGGCGCCTCACCAAACACACGAAGTTCGTGCGGGTCATGATCCGAGAAGTGTGTGGCTTTGCCCCGTATGAGCGGCGTGCCATGGAGCTGCTCAAGATCTCCAAGGACAAACGGGCTCTCAAGTTCATCAAGAAAAGAGTGGGGACACACATCCCTGCTAAAAGGAAGCGGGAGGAGCTGAGCAACGTCCTGGCCGCCAGGAGGAAGGCAGCTGCCGAGAAGGACTGAAACCCCCTTCCCTCTGTGCACAATAAAACCTTTATAGATTAAAAAAAAAAAAAAAAATCAGAATAATTTTTTAATTTAATTTTTTTTTTTTTTTTTTGACACAGAGTCTCACTATGTCACTCTCGCTAGAGTGTGGCGTCACAGCTCACAGCAACCTTAAACTCTTGGGTTCAAGTGATTCTCTTGCCTCAGCCTGCCAAATAGCTGGGACTACAGGTGCCAGCCACAATGCCTGGCTATTTTTTGTTGCAGTTGTCCTTGTTTAGCTGGCTCCCACTGGGTTCGAACCCACCAGCCTTGGTGCATGTGGCTGGTGCTGTAACCAATGTGTCATGGATGCCAGGCCTATATTTAATTTTTTGCTACTAATTCAGCATTGGATTATTTCTGTAATATGTAGTATTACCTGACTTATATAGTTTTAACAAAAGTATTAAACAGTTTGCATATATACATGTATAATTAACACATTACTTTACCCATGCACATACATCATGGCATTCTGAGGCTGTATGTGTGTTCACTCATGCAAGCCTGTGATTAAGTGTCCCCATGGAAAGGAAATAGTCTCTATTACTTATTTCCTAAATTTCTTGTCTTACATATTATTGATCAGAATAAATCATGTTACAGGTCATGTATGTGTATTTCTGTGTATATGTGTGTGTGTTTATGTGTAGTTTTGCCCATACATATAGATATCCTCATATGATTGTGCCAATTGGCATCATTTAAGGAAATTTTAACACATAAAACTCTTTCATTTGTCCTGGGTCATTCAACAACTCTTTCACATTCTTGGAGCTCAATACAATTTTTCCAATTGACATGAGAAACTCAAATTTCTGTGTTAGGTACCTTAATAGGCATAAATTCATAATATAAAAAGAAATCAAGGAGAAGAATTTGTCTATGGCTTTAGATGAATGATCCAGCTCTAGAAATACCTTAAAAACTTGCAGTAAAGCTGTTTTATTGTCGTGTCTCTCAGATTCTGCTTCATTGCTCATTTGTAAAAACAAACATTTGCCATGAAGACATAACTGCCAATTCAGCCTAAATAAGACAAATGAGATAATGAGACCAGTGGCAGATTTGAGTTGACAAATCCTGTAAAATGCCCAGCTCTAAGTAAAAAGCTTTCCTTTCCTGCCAAAAGGTCTATATGCTAATACTAACTAATTTGCCAACCTTGACTCCACATTGTTTGACAATAGCTGAGCATCCCAATTTGTTACAGTTGTGACATTAATTTGGATGTAAAGGGTAGTTCGATCTAGTAATCTATGCAACCTCTTAACCCAGCAACCAATCACACAAATGCATACTTTGTACTGAAAAGGCCTAGACTAGCAGAATGTTTTGTTAAACTGGGGACATATTAATATTGAGAGGGTGATATTAACAACGTAAGTGCGACTCTCACCTGCTCATATCATGGTTATAATAATAGAGGTAAAATAAAGCATATAAGCTACTTTAACATAATGGAAGCATTCAGAATATGGCCCTGAATGAGTTATTTAAATAACTGCAACTTAACCACTATTTTTGATAGATTTTGAAAAATTAATTTAAAGTATTAAAAAGTGATTTACAAAAAATCTCTTGATAAAGTATGAGAATAATCACAGACATTGATAACTACATAAATATTTCAATGCTTTCATAAGAAAGGTGCTCTTATATGTTTGTATTGCTCTTGATATACCTTGATATTGTATATTGGAGTGGAACTAAATTAAAATTTCTGTTCAGAGAAATCTTGTATTTAAAAAATAATAAAATTGACCCTTAGAGTTTAGAATCCCCACTTTCTTCATTTAAAAATTATCTTAGGTTAAGCAATAAGAATACCATAATTGTATACATGGTTGCAAATATCATAAAACGTGTAATTTGAATCAATATGAATTGGTGTGACTTAGTATTTTAAGAAGATGACTCGAAATTCTACACTTTAATTCATACTGCACGAGATATTTATTCCCTAAGAAACAGCTAAGAATGAATATATAACACCTCATGTTTACAAAATTATACTAATTTTGGTTACATGGTTACAAAATTATACTAATAGCAAAATTATGAAATAAATTAAGAAAAATATCTTTGTATATTTTCCCATATTTTATTTCAATATTTTATTTTGGGAAAACTAAATTAAAAACCTATCAGAACTTGGGAAAATTTTGTGTTAATTTATGATAATAGTTAAAAACATCTTTAAATAGAAAGACTGAGGGGCTAAAATACTCTAAAGTTACAAAAATTGTCAGAATTTTAAAATTTTCATCATTGCATCTTTTGTGTGGAGGGGGAAACAAACTAAAAATATCAAAATCTAGGGAAATAGGAAAGATGTAAAGTTGAAGAACATTCTTGTTAGTAAGGTATCTCAAGAATGGAAAATCAAGTATCTCATGTACTCATTACTAATTTGAAACTAGCAGAGGAACAACTATATTCCAATACAAAATAAAAACTCAGTTTAATTCAAGAAGGACATGGAGGTAAAGAGAAGAAAGAGTTTTGGATGCTCCTACGTTATTTGGTACAATGTAAAGGGCTCATCTCTTGGGTGAAGAACTCAACTACCATTTGGAATTTATCTTACAAGGCAAACAATGTAGCCTAATCATTTGTACCCTCCTGTTGATCCAAAATTTAAAAAAAATCAAAATCCATTCAATTTGTGACAATGAATTCAAAATAATTCTACAGTCTTTCTAACTCTGGTATTAGCTTATAAATTTATAGAAACAAAGCATTGCAAAGAACTTCGAAGTCATATGAACTCACTTTCAGAAAAATGCTAATTTAATTCTTGAACGTTTCAAGAATTGAAACACATCACATATGTGGTAAGCTGCCTCTGCGAAGGCCTCCAGTGATTCCACCCCCTGAAATTCATGCCTTTATGCAATTGGCTTTCCTTGATTATGGACGAAACTGAGTGACTCACTTCTAACAAGTAGAATATGGTAAAATTTATGAGATGCCACTTCTACAAGTATGTTACAAAAAGACTGAGTATTACCTTGCTTACTCTCCATGGTTCTCTCATTCATTTGCTCTGGGAAAAGTAAGTTGCCACATTGTGAGTTGTCCTATGGAGAATCCAGGTACTCAGGAACTGTTGTCTATGACTAACATGTGTAACAGAAATCTGAAGCTTACAAAACCCTGTGAATGAGTTTGAAAAGATTCTATCTTCACTTGAGCCTTGATCCCAGTTTGTGAAATACTCTGAATCGAGGGTGCCCAGCGAAGCCATACCCCAGATTCTTGACCCATGGAAACAATGATACTACAAATGTTTGTTGTTTTTAGCTGAAAGTATGATGCTAGAATCATAAATACCTAAAAGTGAGGGATCCAAATCAGCCATTGAGTAAAGGCTGGAAGGATTTTGAGGAGTCTTAGCAAAAGACAGAGTTGCATCATGACCCTGTTAGTAGGAATCTTCACTGAGAGAATTGCTGATGAAAGCACGAAAGGAAATGAATAACTGTAGCAGACCATATAGCTTTATGAAAAGGAGAAGTGAGAGTTATAAGAAACACCTGTAACAGCTTGGTAATGTGACACCCTGGTAATTAGAGCACGGGGAAGGGATTTGGCTCTCCTTTATTATTATTATTATTAATACTATTTTTAATTTCCTTTTTTAGATAAAGTCATATATTTTATGACTTTATGGGATTCATTTATGAATACATTTATGCCTTTGTGGGATTCAATGTGTTGATTTTTTGTACAAATTGGAGTGATTACATACTTCTAATTAACATAGCTTTCACCTCATTTACTTAATCACAGTGTTAAGACATTTGTGTTCTATACTTGATAGATTTGACTTGTACACTTGCAATATGCTGTTTAGGTGTGGTCCCACCATTAACCTTCCCTCTACCTAACCACCCCCTCCCTTCCCAAACCCCTACCCTTCTCTCCTTCATCTCGGGCTATAGTTATGATTCATCTCTCATATGAAAGTGTGAGTGATTATAATAAATTGGTTTCATATTAGTACTGAGTATATTGGATTTTTTTTCAATTCCTGAGATACTTTACTAAGAAGAATATTTTCCAGCTCCATCTGTTATGCCCAGAGCAAAGTCCCCAAAGACCACCAGGGAGCTGAATCTGATGCAAAAGCAAAGAGCGGTTTTATTTTGCAAGCTCGAGCTTGGGCACCTGGGGTCTCCGATGCAATGGATCTGAGCCAGGGGCCCCGAGCTCTGTACTAAGAGCATTTTATAACATTTTACAGTTAAATGGGCGTATACATTTTAAACAAAGGGATTGCATCTGGATTGGTTGCCACACGGGACCAGCTGTGTGACTCACCCCAGAATCAGTTTCTGATTGGAAACCTGTGATTGATACTTGAATTTGGCAACTCATGATGACTTGCAATTTTTACTCAAAACGGCAAGTGAAACAAAATGGCTATCTTCAATTCAGCAAACTCATCAAGATGGCGTGGGTTTGGTTCTTTCATTCCCCTCTCTGATTGTAAATTGGAGGGCCCAATCTTGGGCCTTCCTTTAACCGTTACACCCTTGTTTCCCATACTTCTTCTTGTTCCGCTATGGGTCTGTACTGGCCTTTTAAGACTAAGAGTTGCACTGAGCTTATACGCTGTCTCACAAAAGTTATGAGCCTATTGATGATGCAAGGACCTATAGTTAACAGCAACAGTAATATTACCAGAGGTCCGGCTAAGGCAGATATTAAGGTTGTCAGCCAAGGGGACCAAGTGAACAAAGATTCATACCATCTCTGATTCTTTTCTCTTTCTAATTTGTGTTGGCATAGACTCTCTGGAACCATAGCCATAGATTCTCTCACAACACCTGAATGATCAGCATAGAAACAGCATTCTTCTTCTAAAGCAGTGCATAGTCCACCTTGCTGGAGAAATAATAAGTCTAACCCTCTCCGATTTTGCAAAACTACTTCTGAAAGTGATGTAAGAGAGTCTTGAAGAAGTGAAATAGATTTTTCTAACTGTTGAATGTTTAAATCAATTGCATCTCTGAGGGCACCATAATTTTTGTCCTGAAGGACTAGAGCAGACACTCCAGTTCCAGCTCCAGCAGCTCCTAGTCTTAATAAAGCAGCAATGGTGATAGTTATGATCACTGACCTTCTTTTGTGTGGGGTGGGGTTCAGTGTGTCTGACATAGTTTGAAGTACAGCACCTTGTTCATGATAGAATATAGTACATATGAGCTGCACTAAAACACAATAATCATTATTCAAATTTAAGATCCCAGTATGTATGCATGGTGCAAACCCTGTTGAACAAGCCCACAAAGTGTCACTGGGCGGTATTAGATATCCGGTCACGTTCCATGCAAGTGTGGTATTACACAAGTGTTGGTGGGAAGGGAGCACTTTTCCTACGCATAGGCCTTTCCCCATTACTGTCTGGACTGTAAGTTTGGGGTGACTTTGATGCCATCGGCAGGCTGCAGCCTCACCCATGCGGTACTGTCCCAATATTGCCACAGCTTCATAATAAGGAGGTTTTATACTAAGACAAAGACAGCAGGCTGTGGTAAGGTCCAGCCAAGTTAAGTTTAACACTTGGTATGTGCTAGTGAGCAGTTCCCATGTGGGGTCCAGATAGGAAAAGTATTTGTTACTGGCATTGGATGGCATAGAGGGTGATGGGAGCATTACAGGAGCCTGGGTCACCAGTTTGGACACTGTCTGTACATGGGTCAGATAAGGGAGGACATTATTAGGCCCCACTTGGGCAGGGGTTGGTACAACTTTGTTAGAAATGGGGGTTGTACTCTACCTTTATCTTAAAGAATCCGCCCTTATCATGTACGGAGCCATAATATCTCCGCCTCCGCATTAGGTAGGAGAGTGGCAGGATTCAGGGCTGTTCTGGGTAAAAACTGAATTCTTGGAGGATTCAAAAGAAGTCCTTGGTAATGAGTTAGCAGCGCATTACTCATCCATTGGTCTGGGGCTTGTTTCAAAACTCCCTCGATTGCGTAGGGTGTAGTTATCAGTAAGTCTTGCCCTAAGGTGAGTTTATCAGCGTCTTTTACTAATTGGGCAGTGGCTGCTATAATGTGCAGGCAAGGGGACCATCCTGAAGCAACAGGATCAAGTCTTTTAGACAAGTAAGCCACTGGGTGAGTCCAGGGTCCCAAAGTTTGAGTCAACACTCCCTTCGCCACTCCTTTATGCTCATCCACATATAGGTGGAAGGGTTTAGTGATATCAGGAAGGCTTAATGCAGGCACCGTTAACAAGGCAGTTTTAAGGTTTTTAAATGCCTGATCTCTCTTTTCTGTCCATTGGAAGGGTTGGTTTTCCTTGGTAGCCTCATATAGGGGTCTAGCCATCTCTGCAAACCCTGGTACCCACAGTCTAAAGAATCCGACCATCCCCACAAATTTCCGTACTTGCCTCGGAGTGGTAGGGGCAGGTATTCCAAGGACAGTGTGCTTCCGAGCCTCACTCAGCCATCTTTGGCCATCTTTCAGTACATGCCATAGATAGTTCACAGTTCGGCAACATAGCTGGGCCTTTTTGGCTGAGGTATGGTATCCCTTATCTCCCAGGGTAGTAAGAGTAGATCCCTCATTCCTTTCAAGCAATCCTGCTTGGAGGCAGCTGCCAACACAAGATCATCTACATATTGAAGTAGGGTTATACCAGGGTGAGATCTTCTGAACTCACCTAGGTCGGCATGCAGAGCTTCATCGAAGATGGTTGAGGAATTTTTGAAACCTTGTGGTAGGCGGGTCCATGTCAATTGTCCACTGACACCATATTCTGGGTCACTCCATTCAAAAGGAAATATAGCTTGGCTTTGTGAAGCAAGAGACAAACTAAAAAAGGCATCTTGTAGATCAAGTACTGTATACCATTTTTGAGCCGGTGACAAGGCACTCAAAAGAGTATATGGATTAGGCATAGTGGGGTGGATATCCATTACTCGCTTATTGACTTCTCTCAAATCTTGTACAGGGCGATAATCATCCAACAGAGGCTTCTTAATAGGCAGCAAAGGCGTATTCCAGGCAGACTGACATGGGGTCAGAATGCCTGCTTGGAGGAGGCGCCTGATATGTGGGACTATGCTCCTCTTTGCTTCAGCAGTTAAAGGGTACTGTTTTACCTTTATAGGCTCCACCCCTGGCTTCAGTTCTACTAAGACAGGAGGCCAATGAAGGGCTAATCCTATCCCTCCTGTCTCAGCCCAGGCCATTGGGTGAGAGTGGTACCAATCATACATAGGATCACTTGTACTGCATGGGAGTTCCGGCGTCTCATATTACTCACAGGACATTTTACGGGGCTTCTGATGGAGCCGGTATTCATCCTCTAACCAGACGGTGAGGACCTGTATGATTCACCCTTGGCCATCTGTAACCTGCGGTTCATCCTGTTTGAAAGATATGCGCTCTCCCATTTTAGTTAACAAGTCTCTTCCAAGCAATGGGTAAGGACAATCTGGGATGACCATAAATGCATGGGATACTCAGTTTGTGCCTAAATCCACAGTCCTTCAGGTCCTCCAGGAGTATTGCTTTACTCCTGTTGCCCCTTGGACCCAGGATTTCCTTATGTCTAGTTTTCCAAAATCCTTTCAAAGTACTGAGTGTTGGGCTCCAGTGTCTACCAGAAAGTCAATAGGTGTCCCCTCCACTTTAAGGGTTACCCTGGGTTCAGGGAGGGGTGCTGAACCCTGACTCCCCTAATCACTCAAGTCTCCTAATTCAAGAATATGAGTGTCATCATGGGAGGACCTGTGGGTTTTTCTCTTGGGACATTCTCTAGACCAGTGACCTATTTCCTTACAGTAAGCACACTGATCTTTTTGTAAACATCGACGTTCTCCCTCCCATGATTTCTTCTCACCTTTAGCAGTTAACTTCTTTAGTCGAGCCTGCCGATCTCTGGGTCCTGCGGCAGTAGCTGCCAGTAGGATTTTATTTAATACTTGTGTCTGTTTGTTTCGGGAATGGGTCTGTCTCTCCTCTGGTGTCTCTCTATTCTTATATACTTTCTCCGCCACTGCCAGCAAATCCTGTAAAGTTTTCTCAGCTAACCTGTCTACCTTCTGTAATTTTCTTCGTATGTCAGGAGCAGATTGATTAAGAAAAGCCATAACAACTGCGGCTCAACTGCTCTTCTCAGGATTCATAAGAGTAAACGTACGAAATGCCTCCATGATCCTTTCTAGGAAAGCAGCAGGAGACTCATTCTTTTCCTGTTGTACATTCCCTACCTTAGCCAAATTGGTTGGCTTACAGGCTGCTTTTTGGAGACCCCTCATTAGACTCTGGCGGTAGACTCGGAGCCTTGTCTGCCCTCCCCTGTGTGAAAATCCCAATCTGGACATGTAAGGGGAAAGACAGCATTAATTTCAGCAGGGTTAGTAGTTACTGCCCCATTAGGAGCCTCCAAAGATTTTCAGGCTTCCGACAGAATTCTCTCTCTTTCTTCTGTGGTGAATAAAACCTGTAACAGTTGATGACAGTCATCCCATGTGGGCTGATGGGTAAAGAGAATGGAATCAGGCAAATTAACTAAGACACTAGGCTTTTCAGAGAAGGCAGGATTCTGCATTTTCCAATTATACAGACCACTTGTGGCAAAGGGCCAATAAGAAAACTCCTGCACCCCATTTATATCAGGGGGACTTGCAGCCCTAAAAGAAAGAACAACCGAGTCAGCATTTGCTTCTCGCTGGGCCTGCTGCCTTGTATATGGTGGGCTCCCAGTTCCAGGTTTAGCTGCTGCTGCTACCTCTGCTCCTGCAGCTGGTCCTCCTACTTCTGAAGCTTCAGGTGGTGGGCCTGCAGCCTGTGGAGGGGGAGGAGGATGATATGGAGGAGGACAAAAGAAATCCTGATCTGTACTATCCTGTAACACAGGGTAGAGTGGCGCAGAGGGGTTAGGTTTAGGTTTAGGTGATTTCTCAATAGAGTTAGGTTTTTCACGCACGGCAAGAACCACCACATTCCCCTCTTCCTTCACTGGAGGTTTCAAAGTCTTCAGCCAAGAAGGGGGATCCTCTATCAGGTCCATCCAAGTAGTAATGTATGGAACCTGATCAGGGTGTCCCATATGCGGCCAATAGACAATGTCTTTAACCTGGAAAATGATGGGGAGGTGAAAGGTACCCTCAGGGGGCCAGCCGACATTGTAAGTTGGCCACTCACTGCTGCAAAAAGTAATAAGTTTAGTTTTCTTCACCATGAGTCTGAGGTCCTACGCTCGGGATTTGAATTCTGCTAAATGATCAAGAAAAATGGATAAGGGGGTTGTTTGAGTCTGCCCCATTTTTGCTCAAAGTCAAATTCATCCTGTCAGGACAAACCACAGCCACACAACACCACCAATAAAGCACACTGCACACAAAAGGACAAACCAGCCAGAGGGACGACCATGGAAGCAAAAGCGAAAGCAATCTAACTGTCTCAGACTGTACTGCGGGAGCAACCCGTGAAGCTGCCCAGGAACAAAAATTACTTCTTCCCCACCACGCCCTGGGGAGTCCACATCCCAGTCTGGCAGGATTACCTCTATGACATACACTGACTCTCTTTGTTCAGAGGAGGCCGGGATGTCTCCAAGGCACTCCTGGCCAGCAGCCTCCAGCGCGTCCACCTTGACTTTATGCTGGCCACACTATTCACATAACCTTCACCATTCTCAAAATAAGCGCAGGACAAGACAAGCACTTACCACTTATCGGCTCTACGGGTCAGGGGTCCTCAGGGAGTCTTGGGGGATCCCAGACGAGCCCCCAGATGTTATGTCTAGAGCAGAGTCCCCAAAGACCACCAGGGAACTGAATCTGATGCAAAAGCAAAGAGCTATTTTATTGCAAGCTTGAGCTTGGGCACCTGGGGTCTCCGACGCAATGGATCCAAGCCAGGGGCCCCGAGCTCTGTATTAAGAGCATTTTATAACATTTTACAGTTAAATGGGTGTATACATTTTAAACAAAGGGATTGCATGGATTAGTTGCCACTGGACCAACCGTGTGACTCATCCCAGAATTGGTTTCTGATTGGAAACCTGTGATTGATACTTGAATTTGGCAACTAACGATGACTTGCAATTTTTACTCAAAATGGCAGGTGAAACAAAATGGCTACCTTCAATTCAGCAAACTCATCAAGATGGCGTTGGTTTGGTTCTTTCACATCCATTTAAACATAAAGAGGTAAAGTCTCCATTGTTTAATGCTGGTGAGTATTCCATGGTATACATATACCATCATTTATTAATCCATTCATGTGTTGATGGGCACTTGAGCTTCTTCCGTGACTTGGCAATTATGAATTGAGCTGCATTGAAAAATCTGGTGCCAGCATCTTTGTTGCCAAGTGATTTTTGGTCTTTTGGATATACACCTAGTAGAGGAATTGCAGGATCAAATGGCAGGTCTACATTTAGATCTCTGAGCATTCTCCAAACTTCTTTTCAAAAGGAATGTATTAGCTTGCATTCCCACCAGAAGTGCAGAAGTGTTCTGTTTTCTCTACATCCGCACTAACATCTGTAGTTTTGGGATTTTTGTGATGTGGGCTACTCCTACTGTAGTTAGATGATACCTCAGAGTGGTTTTGGTTTGCATTTCTCTTATGATTAAAGATGATGAGAATTTTTTCATGTTTGTAGACCATGCACCTGTCTTCTTCAGAGAAGCTTTTGTTCATGTCTCTTGCCCACAGTGAAATGGGATCACTTGTTCTTTTCTTATTAATAGTAAGTTTGAGTTCTCTGTGGATTCTGGTTATTAGACCTTTGTTGGAAATATAAACTGCAAAATTCCTCTCCCATTCTGAGGGCTGTCTACTTGCTTTACTTACTGAGTTCTAGAAGGAACATTTCTTAAACTGATAGAGGACATCTACAGCAAACTCACAGCCAATATCATATTGAGTTGAGTAAAATTAAAATCATTTACACTCAGATCAGGAACCAGGCAAGGTTGCCCATTGTCTCCACTGCTTTTTAACATTGTAATGGAAGTCTTAGCCATCATAATCAGGCAAGAGAAAGCAATCAAAGGTATCCAAATAGAATCAGAGGAGATCAAACTGTCCCTCTTTGCAGATGAATGATTGTATATCTGGAAAACCCCAGGTACTCAACTACAAAACTCCTAGAAGTGATCAAGGAATACAGCAGCATCTCGTCTCAGGATACAAAATCAATACTCACAAATCCGTAGCCCTTATATATACCAACAAGAGTCAAGGTGAAAAAACCATCACGGACTCTATTCCCTTTACAATAGTGCCAAAGAAAATGAAATATCTGGGATTCGGCTCTCCTAACATGAGAGCTCCAGAGAGGAGAACATCAGCGATTGGCACTCTCTATACCTGTGGTGCAAGTAGCCGCGGGAGCGTGCGTGCTATCCTTTCCCCGGCTTGCTCACTCTGGAGGCAGTCGTGAGCGTGCGTGCTATGATTTCCCCGGCTTGCTCACTCTGACTTTTTGCTTCTCCTGCTCGGACAGCCCCTGCCCGGGGCCTAAGAAGACTGCTAAGATTTACTCTCTTATTAAGTCTGTTTCTATCCCTTCAAGACTGTTTCTTTCTCTCTCCTTTCTGCTAAGGTGAGTAGCCCTCAGGCACCTAAGGGTAATTGTTCCT
Organism: Loris lydekkerianus; assembly: GCA_963574355.1. Lineage (NCBI taxonomy): Eukaryota > Metazoa > Chordata > Mammalia > Primates > Lorisidae > Loris > Loris lydekkerianus. The sequence goes on along the minus strand of CAUYPK010053994.1, from coordinate 53,620 downwards.
GAGCCAGATGGCACACAGGTCTGCATCCGGATGATAGATGAGCCAGAGCCAGAGACCTGGCCAGTCCCTGGCCCCGCCAAGTCACAGTGTTGAAAACTAGAGAAATTCCTGTTCTGGGGTGGCAGTAAGGTTACCAACAGTGTCATCTGTAGTTATGTGGATAGCAGACGAGCCCAATCAGCTGTGCACTAATGATCCAACGAAGCAAATTTCCCAAGTAACTTGCTGAAGTGACTACCTGGTTTTTTTCTTCCTGCTAATAGTATAAAAGGTGCTAGAGAATAGATAAGATGATGAAAAAATAGCTAAATAAAAAACAATCCTATCATAATGATTATAAACAAATGTCTTACTGTCTTCTGATGGAAAAGAAAAAAAACTCCTAATGATAAATGTTTTTGTTACAAAGTCAAAATTCAGGATGCTCCAGGAAAATAAAAACTAGAAAAGGATTCTTGAATATGTCTGAAAAAACTTTTTTTAAGTTCTCATGAGTACAAAGGTGTTCCCTCAAAATACTCTACAGTTCTACAAAGGGCCCTTTAAAAGATTCAGAGTATGCCTCACAGTTCCTCCCCATCAACAGCAGAGCCTCCAAGAGAGATGAAGGACAAGTACTTTAAAGCTCAGGGTACAGAAGGGCTATCTCAAAGACATCTGCAGGAGTCGCTTTGTCTAATGGAGTTTAACCCAGTGAGATTCACTACAGGGTCACACATTTTTGAAAGAAGAAAACTCTGAAACACCACTAGCCTGGATTGAAAAAAAAGAGTAAGTACAAAATGAAAGGTTATTGTACCTCCAAAATTCTGTTAGTAGGAGGTAGGGGAGAAAACTAATGAACTACAAACATGCTATTTGTCATAAGAGCTAAAGGATGATTCACAGGGCAGAACCAACATTCTAGAAAGCAGAATTAGCAGACTTGGAATTTTATTCCCCAGCCTCCATACCTGGTGAAAGAACATCCAGCATTTCTCTGGCTGAATTTAGAATTGCTGTAGAGTATAGATCCCTTTCTGCCTTCCCCTTTCACCCTTGTTGAACAGGAATGTTTATAGTCGTTGTTGCATTTCTGTCTCACTATTTCATATGGGATGCGTGCAGCAGAAGATAATTTGTTTCTTCGATTTCACAAATCAATGGACAAAGAGGAACTACAGACAGACATTTGCTTGAAGGACAGTAATTGCAGCTGGAATCTGTGAAATTATGACTTAACCTCTGTATATCAGAATCCTTTCCAAGTAGAATAATAAGTATTACTGTGGACAGTAGGAGAAAATCTCTACTCCATAGTTTCAATAGTTAGACTATGCCTGGAGGCGTACTGTGCAGAATTGGACCTCATTTAGATCGTGCGATTCTGGACTATGAGCTGATACTGTAATGGCAAGTCACTTTTGGTGACTGTGGAGGAGTTGAGTGCATTTCACACTTGGTAACAACATAAACTATTGGAAGACAGAGATTGTGTAAAAGCACTTTCTAAGATGGCCCCTAATCACCCTATCCCTTGGTATTCACACACACAGGTAATTTCCTACACTTAAGTGAAAGTCGCACCTACTGATACACCTGTAACAAATATAATATGGTAAAAGTGATGAAATACCACTTCTGTGATTCGGTTGCAAAGACCTTTAGCTTATGACTTGCTTGACTTCCCACAGTGAAAAAAGCCAGAAGCCCTTTAAAGGGGCCTATATGATAAAGAACTAGTGTATCTGTCTCACTGCCAGAAGGACCTAAGGCCTGCCAAAATCCACATGAGTTCAACTGGCACTCCCCTACTGACAGAGATGACCAGATGACCTGGTCAACATCTTGAATACAGGTTGGTAAGAAATACTGAAGTAGATGCTGCAAGCCACGTTGTACTCAGATTCATGATCCATGGAAACCATGAGATGATAACTACCTACTCTTTAAGCTGCCAATTTGGAGGTATTTTTAATGAAACAAATAAAACCAAAAAGCATATTTTAACAGTCATTATTACATAATTCATATTTTTAGCTGTCTCTTCAGGAACATGAACTGAATCATACTCTCTAAAATCTTATCAAACAAAATTTAAAAGAAAGAGAAGGTAGGATACTCTTGTATTTCATGAGCACTGAGTTGGTAGAATTTTATGTATCATTTTTTTATAATCAGTACATAGAACTTGTGCAGTATACACATTAAACTCATTTTACTATTGTGTAATGGGTTCAAAGCAGTTACATACATTACCCAAGATCAAATAATTAGTATATATCGAAGCTTGTTTTCAAACACAAATGTCTATTTAAAAGCCCTTGCACTTTCTACTACATTATATTACATCTATTAGTCTTCTTTATATATATAGAAGCTCTTGTTTGTTAAACTTCTAAGAACATCTTTAATTCTCATTCTTTCTAAGGTAACTTAAATTTGTTTAATTCTTTAAAAATATGATATATTGTGTACAATCCAGTCACTGACTCACTGTCAGTTGTTCTTAAATTCAGATTTATATGAAAGACTCCAAGACAATGTTTCCAGCACTAGTTTATTTAGATTTAATGGACATAAAGCAGGGAATATAACACATTACAAAATAGTAGTTTCATCAATAAGTTTTATAATATCCATGGCCCTCCGTATTGTCACTGTGTGTGTATGTTTTATTGCAAAGTGAGAGACTGACAAGGCATAGAACATTGCCACTCAGGGAGCAAACCCTTTTATTCCTCACCTAACTTTTATATGGCTTGTCCTAAAACCTTTCTAGAAATATGTGTCAAGTCCATGTATCCTTTCTGGGGCAGCCACAACTCATACACAGAATTTAAATATAAACATTTCTGATAACCAGCTACAATTTGTACAGTATATCATTGATCAGATTGCCAGTAGATTCCAGGGGACAAAGTTACAAGAAGGTGAATTCAGGGCTTTGGTCTCTGCTGCTACTGGATGTGCAATATAAATTCCGACTCACTGTTAATACTTTAATGTTAGTATATCTTTGAATTCCGAATATATTCATGCCATATATAATTTTAATACCTTTTGATATCTCCTTTGTAAGATGTATATTTTGATATTAAAAACAAAAGGAAGATTTTCATGTCTATAACCAATGAGATATGTGAAATTCAAGTAGTGTTAGTATAAGTGACTAAATATCTTGGTCTTGACCACATCCTTTTATGTGTTATTGACACTCTTAAACCAATTTTTTTTATTTTTACTTTTTAATCTCTCCATGTACTATAGCAGTTATACTTTTCAAATGATTAAGATGAAAAATGTATTTAAAGATTTATATTCAATTATTCTGAAACTAAATTTATTTCTTTGCACTAAGTCAACTTCCATGAGAGCTACATCAGTTAGGAATTACAAAACAATTTTCACAAGTAACTTTCCACTTTGCAGTTTCTCATTGGAATATATCTTTTTCTCTTCATTTCATTGTTGTTACTCAACCAACTGTTAGTTTTACCAAGCAGCAGAGGATGTATTATTAAAGCAATGTATATCAAATGTATATTAACCATATATCAATGGTGTCTCTTTTATATTATTTTCAACAGAACAAATGGTTACTAAAAGTCACCACTGTTCATTAAATTTGGGGCCTATTAAGATTGTGGTTCCAGCCATATCCAGCCACAAAGAAGTTGTGACAAATATATTTTAAATATCACTGGGTCCCAGTCTACATCTACTTCTCAGTGGGATTGCACATTGCAGATTCTATTTTGCTTTGTCCCTACTAATTGCATCATCAGGAGGTCTTTCTTAATCAATTATTTTCATTGGCACCCTTTACAACTAGAGCTAGTCAGACTGCTCCAGTGAGTTCCCCTCCCCTGGACCACCATGATTCTCAGTTATCAGCTTCAAAACAGATTTGACTTTGTAGTTGTCAATATACAAGACAGTCTATCCTGAGTAAAGGGTCAGGCCTCAACCTATTACTCAGGAAAAAGGAAAATTGCTTCATAATTTGATAGATAGGTTTGTTCCACATACCTATTTTTCATCACCTTTCTAAGTCTTGCCAAATTGGGCTACTTTCCTGCCAAAATAATCCTTCTAAAATTTCTATATCATATAGTATGTATTTTTCAACATTTTGGCACGTTTATAAAAATGCTATTTCTGCTTAGCTCAAAACACCTAGTTATAAATCAATAGTTCCTGAATCCGTTTAAGACCATTGGAATCAGGCTGGAGTCTGCCACTACACTTGCCATTGCTATAGTTGAATGTGTCATCTAAAAACGTTTCATTTGCATTCCCCATATCATATTTATTAGGAAACCATTAATTATGTGTAGTCTACTCCTAAAATCTACTCATTCTATGGGGCCAAAAGAACTGCCCAATTGGCTTTCTTGGGCACTGTCTATATAAGAACTTCAGTAAGTGTGAATCTGGTGTTATTTCTATCAGAGCCCTGCATTACCATCAACATTTCAATCAATCCCTGTCACTGAGTTCATACACATTCACATCTGGTACTTTTATAATGGCAAAGCAGGCTCTGGCATATCAGGAAAGCTGCAGTAATACAACACCCCTTATATCCAGGCAACTGCTTCAGGAGTGTGTCACCTAGTACCTGGTTCACATGTGCATATGCAATCAATTATTAAACAATTGCAAATCTGTGCAATTTAAAGATATTATCATATTCAGATTCTAGCACAGGAACTTGATTAAGCAACATAATCTATAAATTTTAAGTTTAAAAAGGCTCTGAAAGACCAAGATTCAGTAAAGTCATTAGAGTGTGTTGCATCACATTTTTTCCTCTCTAGACTAACCAGGAAGAATTTTTGATAAAGTTCCTACTTCACTCTATTCATTTGACATTTTTCAGAAGGAAGCAATGCTGTGGTCTTCCCTGGGGAACAACAACTAACTTTAGTTTTTCTCTTGCATTGAAATACTCTTGACAGAATGAAATACAGGTGATGTTTTTGGTGTTTTCAATCACTTCCAGGCTTCTTTCCTCTAACCTACAACTTTCCCTACTTTTGTTATTGTTGTTTTTATCCTCTGAGTCTTCTTCCTGAGTGCCTGGAGGGGTTTAAGCATAGTCTTCAATCATAAAAGTGACAGAGGGTGTTTCTACATCAATGTCTTCTCTTACATCCACTCTCATTCTTGTATTTGTAAGCAATAGAGGTATTTTTACCACTAAGCCAAACCAGCCATCATCAAGCCATTTTATCCCAGGAGTTCTTTTGGAATAAACAATGCAAGGTTTGAATGCTTAAAGATGACGTTATGTGCCAAAATATCTCTCTTGACAGGAACCAATAAATTTAAGTAAAGTACTGGTATTATGGGATCCTACTAGAAACAACTTACCAAGTAGTAAAGACAGAGAGATGTATTAGGACATCGACTCGTACACATTCATTCTCACTTCTGCATTACAAATATTCCGTTTGATGGTCTCCCTATCAAAGCATTAAAATTAGTCACCTGATCATTCAGGGAAGGTGTTTTTTTGTTTTTTGTTTTTTGAAAATGCTTTTAGTTTTCCCTTTTAATTTCATATCCAATCATTACTGATGGTGAGAGTAAATATGTCAAATCAATATGATGTTTTTAGCTCATAACACTCTAACAGTCACTGAGAAGTATGTCCCTTAACTTGAAAAAAAAAAAATATATATATATATATATATGGGTGCTTCAAATTAATATAGTTCACAGGGTCCTTATCTTTACATAATGTCCTCGGCCAATGCTTCAGTAAGGCTATTTACAAGAAAAAGTGAAGACTGTATAAATTTCTATCAGGATCCTTACAAATCCTCTGAAGACTGTAGATAATGGTCCAATATAATCCTCCTGATAATCATGAGCTGACTATATCCCCCATTGAATTCATTCCATGGCAAGTTTCTAATTACGTATTTTCTTGTTGTCATTCTGAGAAATCATAAGCAACTATAAGTATAGCAGAAAATAAGGAAACATCTTTATTGAGCCTGATAGCCCCTGAGATGACTCATTTTTTGATTCTCAATATGCTGCTTCAAACATTGTTTTAAGTGTCACATTTCACTTTCTTCAGATATTCCTGCTAGACTTTTTAGGGAACATCCAATGTATCCTACCCTTTTTATCTTCTTTGTGTTTCCAGAAATACTTCCAAAATTAGAGATCTCCACATGTATTTTTAATTTTCCAATTGTCTATCACTCACTAAACCAAATATAGAGGTAGGCTATCCCTACTTCTCAGGAATCTATAAAAATCCACACATATGCAGTTCGAATCAGTCTCTAGTTCTTCCACAAAACCTAAATTGCAATACTACAATTCAGCATACTATATAGATTTGCTCTGCTACTTTTTCAAGAGTGTTTTCTTCCACCACAGGAGTTGTTGAAATTCATAGTTTTCTGAGATTTTCCATATACCATGCAATCATGCTGCCTGCATTGTTTTAGCCAGATGAGAATCATATGGTCAGGCTACTCAGAAGCAGGACATGGGAGTTAGAAGTTTCCAGGGTTTAATGATTGCAGGCAAATGATAGCCAAATGATGGGACTTCCCTTCTGTGGCATCACTTATAGTAGGTACATATTTATATTCATATGTCTGTGTATATACATATATAATACATACACACACACACATATAATTTTTATTTGGTAAGTGAACCTGGAAACCTCCTTATCAGAATCTTCCTTGTCTCCATCACAGCCCCCCGAGTGTCCTTTTTTGTCTCCTTTTTCCTATTTTTTTTTTTTTTTTCTGTTTTTGGCCAGGCTGGGTTTGAACCTGCCACCTCTAGTATATGGGGCAGGCACCCTACTCCTTGAGCCACAGGCACTGCCCCCTTTTTGTCTTCTAATGAACTTTCTCTGAATTACTCTAACCATTTTCTCATCCTCAAATCCCACACAAGATCATTAAGACAGCAAATTCACAACTGTATCCTGTCTGTCTCTACTGATGGGCATTGTTTCAATTAGAGCCAATGCCAAGCCAATTCTTTTTTATTGAAAAAATCAGCAGAATTTGCTATCCTTCAGACATGCCTATAGTCCCTGTACTAGTCTCTAGAATTCTGTAGGGAGGGCTAATGTGGCAGAATCTGATTTTTTATCACAAAGCCCAGTGAATCTGGTTAACAAGATGGTGAAATGTCTAACATCGTATGTTCCTTTGGATCTTATGGTCCCAGAGGAACAGCACAAGTCTTGTGCTACAGCACTTTTAATGTCCCATATCATAGAACTCTGCTAAGCTCTTCATTTGAATTGTCTTCTCCCTAGTCATTTAATTCTTCTTTCATTTTTCCCATTTTAAATAGACAATCAGATTTCAGAAATTAGCAATCTGCGTTATCCAGAATACACCAACTAAACGTTGAACTGTCTTTGTAGTAGTCATATTCTTTAGAAACCATAATTTATCTCTATTTTTGGAAAGAACTCTTCAGATGCCAGGCAAATAATTCCTAAAATTTCATAGTCTGCAAATTTCTGGATTTTTGAAATTTTCCCCAACCATTCATTCTGTATAAAACTTAGGTATAGGTTGTTTCTGTCATGCTTTCTTTTGCTCTTATTTCGTATTCTGCTACTATTTTTATGCCTAGAATACAATAATTCAGCCTGCTTTTCATCAAAATTATTTCCAAAACTCCTCAAAAACTATGACAGCACAAGGTGGAATTTAACTACCTTTGACACTGTGGTAAAAATGTATTGACTTTGTACCCACACAAGAACCAACTGAGCTTTACTTTCCTCTGCTGTGGAATGGAAACTAGGCATTAGCTTAACCGCTCACATGCCTGTGTTCCTTGCTGCTCTTTTGGATAGTTTTACAGATGCTACAGACCTTACAAAGTGTAACACATTATTCATTTTCCATTAATTAGTCTCTTATCAATCTCCATGTGGAGTCTGTATTGCCTACTGCTTATCATCAAGGCTAAGGAAGTTTCACTTTGTATGTTAAAATTATTCTGGACGAAGACAGACTTGGCTAAAATTTGACCTGAACATGTTCCATTTATTTATTTTTGGTGTTGCTGCACTTGCCAATGGGGTCTTCCTCATAAAATCTTTTCCAGGACAATATTATCAAGAGTTTTCCAACACATTGCACTAGAGTTTTTATCATTTTGTGTCTTAGATTTAAATCTTTTATCCAGTGCAAGTCTTTTGCATCACCAGAGACATGAGAGAACAACAGCTTTGCCACAGGTGCAAGCTCACTCCTGCAATTGTTAAAGGGAAACAAGAAACTGACTACACAACGCAAGATGGCATGTAGCAAAGCTTCTTTATTTCTGGCCACCTTATATACACTGGTGGTCACGTGCAAACTTAGTCTATAACTTTTACCATTACCTTAACTCTTTCTATCTAAAATTAACTTGTGAGGAGACATCAAATCTACAGATCAACATAATCTCTTCTGCCTTCACATTCTTCTCAGATATGTGTTAACTCTTGAGCAAGGTATCTAAATGAAAATCACAAAGAGCTGCAGGGAACTGGGGAAATTAAAATCCCTCAAGCACACACTTAGTTTACCCACAATGGAGTAATGACTCTGTTTCTCCACAGGGCAGAGAGACCTTTAGGCCCTAAAGACAATATTTAATTAACATATGTCAATCTCAGGCCCATCTCTCCAGGGGTGGGGTGTTAGCCCCTAACCACATGGGCTTAACAGGAGCATGACTTCCTAGAAACTGTTCCTGGACTTCTACCTCCAAACAAACAGCCTCTGTGGATGCCTCAGGGGGGCCCCCGTTCTCTTTTGCCTCTGTGTTAGCAAAAGCCATTTTTAACCCATAATGAGCTTGCCCTGTGTGACTTATGTGGGACATTTTTCTTATTTTATCCGATACAAGTCAGCTTTTGTAAGTAGTAAGAGGTGCAGGCCCAGTTTCATTTCTTCACATGCAGCCATCCACTCCTCCAAGCATCATTTATTAAATAGCAATTATTTTCCCCAGTGTATGCTTTTGTTTGTCTTGTGGAAGATCAAATGATGATATGGGTTCATCTCTAGGTTCTCTATTCTGTTCCATAGATTCATGTTTATATTTTTGTATCAGTACCATGTTATTTTGATCATTATGTACAAATAGAACAACCTTAATTTTCTTCCATATTCTACAAAATAGTACTGGGACATTGATATGAGCATTTCCTTCAGCTTTATCATGATGTCAGTGACCAATAACAATTGCATATATACAATAAGGTGTATGTGGTGTTTTGATACATGGTGAAAATGATTTCCACAGCCAAGCTAATTAACATCTCCAGATGTTAAGCTAATTAATATCTCCAGATGTTGGTAAAGATGAACATTTTAAAACAAGTGCTAATTTTAAATTTTTCACTTTATCAATACAGTCAACAGCAATCACAGTATTTTTGGTTGGGGGCAGGTGTTGGATTTTCGCTATGTGACTTTTTCTATTCAATTGCAGTCCAACTTACATCATAGAACCTCCATTTGAAAGAGAAATCTCTGATTATATGCAGCAGAATTTTCACCATCTTGGACTGCAGATGGATGGACAATCACTTAGGTAATAAACTCTTATCAGTTCCTTTCTCCCCATAATGTATCTCTCCCCATAAATCTTTTGCTATACAGAACAGGGGTTTTTATGGCAATTCCACTTCTGCTGCTAATCTTCCCGCTACACAACCATTAATCCAACATTTCATAAGAAATGTTTCCAAACCATTTTACTTCCACTAAATGACACATAGTAGGCAGCACAGTGTGCTGACCTATAGTTGCTTTGGGAGGGGAAGCTCCATCCCAAGCACAGCATGTTGGCTTCTTCACTGCACAGGTGAACGCCTAGAAAATACTCATTTGAAGCCGGATACGTCCACTTTAATTTGGTAAAACAATCCCTGCGACTTCCCCCCAATCTTTTAAATTCTGCTTGTTAATTGTGTCAAGGCACATGATTCCCATAGCAGCTCAGGTGCACCAATAAGAGTTTTATACTAAAGAGTTCTGACAATGATGTGCAATTGCTCCTCCAGGTGAAATATGGATGACGTATCATTCTTCATATATCTCTGGAGGCAATAGTCCTGCATCAAGTTTCCTGAACTTTCTGAGTCTAGGATCATGGTGTACTGAAGTATACCTCTCATCTTCATATGGTATCTGAAGATGTGATAACTATTGTTACAGTATTTGTACGAATTTTGTCAATGATATTTTGAAATAGTGGAGTTCAGAAATAGACTCAAGGCCTAAGAATTGTCTGACTAGCAAAAACACAGGCTTATTATTAACCATCATTTCAGGGGCAATTTCTAATAACAAAGCACTCCAAACCTCACTAACCTCAAAGAACCACCATTTTTTTGCTCACATTTTCATCAGGTGTGATAAGTTGACCTCTGACTGGTTAGTTCTTTGACTGGTCTTGCCTGTAGTAACTCATGCAGCTGTAGTAATTTGGGGTTGAATAATCTCAGATAACTTTATTCACATGTCAGGAATTTGGTTGGTGTGACTGGGAATTCTTTGTCTTTGGCTCTTTCCCCATGCATTTTCATCTTCAAGGAGGCTAAAATAGTGCTTATTTGCAGAATGAAGGTCTGGGGATTCTCAAAGGCACACTCTCTTGGTTAAAGCAAGACACAGGACCATTCAGGATTCAAAAGGAAAGGGAATATTGTTAACAAGGATATATTGTTTTCTTGAAAAATAATCAGAATAAATGTTGTTTTCACAGAAACCAGAAAAAAACCTATGTGATGCAATGTATTTGTTAATTAGGTCATTTAACTATTCCACAATATTTATATACTTTGAAGCATCATGCTATTCCTGACAAATACACACAATTTGTGTATCAATTTAAAATAAATAAATACATAAATTTGAAAACAGAAGCAAAGGAAAAGGCATATATGCCACTTCTGGTGGGAGGGAATAAAAAAGTGACATTTTAATCCACCAAACCCCTTTGATCAGTGCTTTGCATTTCTATTAATAGTACATCTTCTTGGTTCTTCCTCGTTATTACAAATGGCTGAATTTTCTTCTTTTTTTAATGCCTAATAATATTTCATTGTATATATGGACCACAATTTCTTTATCCAACAATCTTTGAATAAATATTTAGGTTGTATTCATACATGGCTCTCCTGATCAAGGCTGCAGTGAATAAGGGAGATCAGATATATCTACGAGGTTCTGATTCCTTCTCTTTTGACTATATCCCAGAAGAAAGACCAGTGTATCATACGGGGTTTTTAAAAAAAAAATTTTTTATTTAGTCACATTTTTTCCAAGTTTATTTTATTTTATTTGAAATTTATTTTTATTTGTATGTATTTATGGAGTAAAAGTACAATTTTGCTGCAGAGACATATTGCATTTTAGTGAAGTCAAAGCCTTCAATGCATCCATCACAGGAGCAATGCACACTGTACTCACCAAGAAAGTTCCAATCACACACCTCTTCCCCCAACGCCCTCTAGTCCTCATCATTTGTTATTCAACACTCTATTTTCATGCATATACATTATGAGTCATATCTTGAGACCCCACTTGCCACTTCTAATTCTAATTCCTTACTATTTTCACCACATTTGCAGTTATTTTCTCCACTGCAATCTTGAACCCCTGTAGTCTTGCATCCCTCAAAAAGTCATCCTTGAGGGTCGGAATCAACTTCTTCCAAACTTCTGCTGGTGGTGATATTTTGAACTGCTCCCAATCAGAAATGTCCACAATGGCATCTAGGATGGTGAATTATTACCATATGGCTTCCAATTTACTTTTCCCAGATTCATCACAAGAATCACTACAGCAGCTTTAGCCTTATAATTATAAAATGTATTTTCTTTTTTTTTAATCACTTTTTTTTTTATTGTTGGGGATTCACTGAGGGTAAAAAGAATTAGGTTACACTGATTGTGTTAGGTAAAGCCCTTCTCATAATTGTGTCCCACCCCCAAGAGGTGTGCCATATACCATGATAGCCCATCTCCCCCCTCAATCCCCTACCCACCCCTTGTATCATCTCATCTACTGCCTTCATATTGTAATTGAGTAGTTCAGATTCTTGCATCTTCATTCTTGTGAAGCTTCACTAAGAAGAATGTGTTCTACCTCCATCCAGGTTAATACAACAGATGTAAAGTCTCCATCATTTTTAGTGGTTGAATAGTATTACATGATATGCATGCACCACAGCTTGTTAATCCATTCCTGGGTTGGTGGGCATTTAGGCTGTTTCCACATTTTGGTGATTATAAATTGAGCTGTGATAACAAGTCTAGTGCAAATGTCCTTATGATAAAATAATCCCATCTACCACTGGGCAAGAGATATGAACAGAACTTTCTCTGATGAAGACAGATAAATGCCTAACATTTGAAAAAATGCTCATCATCTCTTATCATCAGAGAAATGCAAATCAAAACTACCCTAGAGATGTCACCTAACCCCAGTGAGAACAGCCCACATCACAAAGTCTCAAAACTGCAGATGCTGGAGTTAATGTGGAGAGAAGGGAACACTTTTACACAGCTGGTGGGACTGCAAATTCATACAACCTTTTTGGAAGAAGTATGGAGAATCCTCAAAGAACTCAAGCTAGTCCTCTGATTTGATCCTGCAATCCCATGACTGGTCATCTACCCAGAAGGAAAAAAACGCATAAGGACATTTGCACTTCACTGTTTATTGCAGCTATTTGTAGTTTTTAAGGAACCTACATACAGTTTTCCATTAATTAAGGAACCTACATACAGTTTTCAATTAATTTGCATTCCCACAACAGTAGTCCACACCCTCATAAATACTTGTTACCTTTGATTTTTGGTTACTTATTACTTTCGTTTTTCAGGTGTTAGGTGATTATTTCATTTTAGTTTAAATTTGCATTTTCCTAATGATTAGGTATGTTGAGCACCTTTTCATATACATGTTGGCCATTTTTCTGTCTTCTTTGTAGAAATGTCTATTACGGTTCTTTGTCCATTTTTAAATTGGGAGATATTTGCATGTGTGGATGTGTAGCTATTGAGTGACATAAATTGCTTGTATATTTTGGATACCAACTCCTTATTAGAGATATGTTTTGTGAATAATTTCTCCCAATCACTAGGCCTTCTAGGTATATCTTTTCCTTTCTGTTTGTTTGTACATTTGTTCCATTCAGCAGTGGAATATATTTTATTTCCAATGAATGATTTTGTTTGTTAATTACATAAAATTTTGAATGATTATTTATTTGAATGTTGATGCTTCCTTAACTATTCTACTCTCTTCTTTTGGAACTTCCATTAAATGTAATTTAGCTTTATATTTAGAATCTATTTTCTTTTCTTCTCTTTTCTTTCTTTCTTTCTCTCTTTTTTTTTTTTTTGAGATAAGAGTCTTACTCTGTCACCCTTGGTAGAGTGCTGTGGCATCACAGCTCACAGCACCCTCCAGCTCTTGGGCTTATTGCCTCAGCCTCATGAGTAGCTGGAACTACAGGTGCCCACAACAGTCCCCAGCTATTTTTTTGTTGTTGGTTGTTGTTGTTATTGCAGGTTAGCTGGGGCCGGGGTTGAACCTGCTACCCTCAGTATATGGGGCCGACACCCTACTCACTGAGCCACAGGTGCCACCCTAGAATCTATTTTCTCCATATTATACTGAATTAGGTGACTTCCTCAACTCTAATATTTGATTCATTAATTTCCTTTCCCTGTTTTTAGTCTGCTAATTATGCTCTCCTTTTACTTTCATTTCAGTAATCACATTTTTTCCACTCTATGATATTTAATTTTTCTCTTCTTATTTTCTTATTTTTTTCTATATATATTTTTTCTTTATAATCACTCTGAAAATTAAAAGTACACTTATTTTAACTTCTTCAGAGTTCTCTGGTATTTATAATTCAACGATATAAAATCATTTCCTTATTGGGTTTATTATTCTTTTCTCCACAGCTTGGATTTCTTTCCATATATTACAATTGTGTCTGGAGAGCCCACATTTCACTTACATTTTTTTATTTTTTTAATTTCAGAATATTAGGGAGTGTACATGTTTGTTTTTGTGTAGATTGAGTCAAAGTTATAAGTGTGTTCTCCAGACATTGTGCACTGTACCCAATAGGTATGAATTTACTCATCCCATCCTCCCTCCTTCCCCACCTTGATTTTCAATGAGATTTACTTCTATATGTACACTTAAGTGTTGATCGATTAGTTCCAATTTGGTTTTGTTTTGAGAACATGTGTTCTTTTCTTCATTTTTGCACTGTTTTACTTAGCAGAATGATCTCCAGTTCCCTCCAGGTTTCTTCATACTCATTTTCCCTCTCAGGTTTTTTTTCCAGTTTTCTCACTCCTCAGCTACTTCCTACAGACAAGAACTCAAAGGCAATGTTGCTGTGGACATCTACAAAGGGATTGCATATTAATCTTCAACAGTGCAGAACAGATACTAGGCTTCCAGACATTACATTAATGTCATTTTCTCCATTTTCTGGTGGCAAATACCGAATTACGCAGCCTCCACCCCCAAACAAAGAGGTGTTTGTGTTGTCTTCTGCCTCCTTTCACTTGTAGGCAGTCACAGTCCCAATTCCAGACTTCACCAAGGTCCCTTTTGCCTCCAGTCCCGCACGTACATAGAGAGGCTTTCACCCTGTTTCCTGGAAGGGATTGAAGTTCCAGCCCCCTTTATCTTCTCATAGCCCAGAGATCTCTGCCTTTAGCTCCATCTCTCTAATGTGAGTTTCCTACTTTGGTTCACAAAATCATTTCTGTAGGATATGGGAAACTATGGAAGCCTTGAGGAGGTGAAGATGTCAGAGGCTCTATTGTTTGGTCGCTGCATTACTCTGTACACACCTGTCCTCCTGTGGACCTGATCATGGACTCAGTATTGTTATGCAGGCAGCAGGCCAATTTCTCCTGAGTTCAGCCCTTAACTATGTGAGACATTCTTACCAGAGACTACCCCACCTTGATTAATGAACTGTCTGACCTGAAAGTTTATGTCTTCTAGCAATCTTTTTATTAACTGCTGAATTTTTTGTTGCATTATGGTATTGAAAAAATTATTGTACTTTTCTGATTTTTTTGTTTCAATCTATCCCAAACCAAATCCACCCCCATATGAATTAAATATGTAAAAATATTTAATTCAAAATTAGATTAGTATCATTAATGTTAATTGTTTTAATTAGCTTTATTCTCCTAATGATATAATTTTACCTTTGCACACACACAATCTGAAAATCTTTTTTCCAATGTAAAATTTATGGAAAACTGCTCAATAGCATTATAATTTACCCAGAAGTCATAAATTCTCATCACTTTTCTCTAAATGTATGCATTTCTAAATTAGATGGCATTTAGTAAAATGTTATAAAAGCCTCAACAGAGTCTTTCTAGTTATATCCTACGTGAACTTATGTGTATGTTTTGTTTTTGTTGTATATTGATCATGTGTCCAACATATAGTATTTCAAGATTTTTGTCTTAAAAGTTGCTGTCTTTGTATTGATATGGGTGTGTGTTATGTGAAGCATAACATAAATGCCATGTATTATATATATTTGTGATTATTTGTATTTCATTGTCAGCTTGTGTTTAACACCTTATTCCTTTAGAAGCTGAAAAAATCAGAAGTTGAAATCCAGTCTCTTCTATCTGAACCTTTTGAAAACTCGTTTCCTCAGTTACAAAGGATGGATATTTTGTGTGTTCATCATTGTTCTTTATTTTATTATTTTAATTTTTGAGTTAACATAGATATAACTTGTTGCATTTGTTTTGCTTTACTACCATTAACCTATTCTGTCATTTCAGTTAAAGTCCAATATACGATTGTTCACTTTTGCTTCTAATTTTTGAGTTATCAACTAACATTTATTCAATTTAGTAATGTTCCGAATCTTGTTTTTAGCTTGTTGAAACAACCACAAAAACTACCACAGAACATGCAGATATTTAAAACTTTTTATTTTGTTCAAAGAGCATATTTTACATATATATTTTTAACTGTGGTGGAAAAGCGTGTACTTCGCTTAGCTGAGCAGTCAGCACATAATGATGTTCTTTAGCTTATATCTTTTTCTTTTTTTCCTCTTTAATAATTTTTATAATGTCTTATGTCTGTAAATTTCCATATAATACTTTTGTGTGCATGTGTGTGTATATGCCCTTACTCCAAATACTAGACAATATTTTCTTTGGAAAACATTTACATTTCAATATGTTTCTGTTATAAATTCCATTTATGAAGCATGTGTGAGACTACTTGGTGGACTGACCTATGAACTTTGCCATAAACTCTTAACTAGTCATAAGCTTTCAATGTTAGCTTTAAATACATCACTGCGTTACTGAACCGCTCTACAAGCCATATCTACAAGTATATGTATTTATACATATGTATACATGTATATTATTTGAATAATAAAAATGTGTAGAGTGTATAGAATATTAGACGATGTCCATAAACTTGAACTTGTTTTATTTTCTGTGATGTATCCTTAATATTTCTTTAGCTAAAATTCCCATCAGACATTTGAACTATAAAAAATTTTACATTTTTTCTGTTATTTTTAACCTAAAAATCACTAGGTAAAAATCATGTTTTTTTAACAACATTTCCCCAGTCACATTTCTGATTTTTATCTGAGTATTATCCTTTATCTTCCTTAGCTTAAAACACTGTTGACCACGGACAATCTGGTAACCCACAATTCCCCTTTCAGATTTGTCCTATTTACTCTACTTATTATCTAGGGAAATTGCTTTCAGAGTTTTACACTCCTCCTCTTTTATCCAACTTAAATACTTCTGTGAACATTTAAGGCAATTTCTTCTATTTTTTCAGTACCAGAGATGGCAAACAACGAGTGATAAGGCGATCTATATATATATGCACTCATTCAACTACTCCTAAGTATCTTTTTTTTTCTTTTTTGCTCTAAAAAATCACTAACAAAGTAATGCCCTGTGATTTTTTCATCCAAAACTTACAAATTTGATTGCTTTTCCAACATTTTAACAATCTTTTACAATTTGAAAAGAAATTTATTTTTCACTATGGCCCTAGGACCTAAAAAATATTCCCATAAATGTTATTAATTTATAATGATAAATGATAGATTGCTTTACAGTATTTATCTTTTGAACACCCACTAACACCATCCTTTACAGAACCTGGTTTCTTCCTAACCATAGAGAAATCATTTTAGTGATGTCAAAACATCAAGCATGTATTATTGCATCTTCAGTAAAAAGTACTATGCCAAGTTTTATAGCAGTGATACCTTATAAAACACACATATGTAAACATATTTATAATATATTGTATAAAATATTTTATAAAGCACTTTCAAACATGCTGTTTATTTTTTTATGGACTTTTTAGGTAGATATTAAAAACCTTATACTTATTGGGATATGATAGAATTTCTAAAATCATATTAAAAATAAAGAAATTGAGGCATAGAGAATAAGTGACTTTTTTTCAATGAAGCATAGCAATCCTCTCTTACCTTCATGAGAGGATTTTAGGTGTGCCGTGACAATTTTAAAGATCATTGACTAAAGTATTTTTAAAAGAAAAAAATGGCAGAACTCTAAACAATTTGCAAACCTCAACTTAGATGTACTTACCAATTACCTCTTGATTCTCACATTGTTTATTTCTATACTCATTTCATGGATTGTTTACTAAAAAAAAAAAGTGGTTAAAATCTTGAAGTGTCTAATGAATATTATGATTACTGCATTTCTTTTCTGTATACCACTTCTATCTGCTTCCACTATCCAACGTGAAATTTTTATCATTCTCAAAGAAGCCTTCTGCTTTTCAGTCTTTGTGGTTTGGTATGGCCATTTCTTACTTTCCTCATCCATCATGAGCTGAAACAGGGAGGTATTTTCACCTTTATACAGTGAAACAATTTTTTAAATGAATAAATTTTCAAAAAATAAGTTGGGATGTTCTATGTAATATTGAGACAAAATCAATATCTATTAAAGACAGCCTACCAGGAATTTTACCATTGAAGAAATTTGAATTTGAATCACAAAAATATCTTTTTAGCCTTATTGCAAGAGCATTACTCTAATCTGTATTATAGTACTTTTTGTACTTGTCTTACCCATCTCCCCTGTAAGTTGCATGCCTTTACTCAAGGAGAGGGTAAAAGTGTGTGGGAATCCACATTATTCATGACATCTAGTAGGGTAAGTTTCTAATGTTGATTATTTGATCTATTTTTATCAAATGCCTTACCTATGTAATTAAAAATTAAGTTAAAAAATATAAAAAGAAAATATTTTTTAAAATAATATAGTGAAAATATATATTAAAAAAAAGATAGTGGGGAAAGTGAAATAAAAATTGAGTGAAGAATAATAAAACAAACATATCTACATATGTCATACAAATAAAAGGAAATGAATAGCTAATAAACAAACATAATTATTGGGTAGATATTACTTCCTAAAGAATAGTGGACAAACATACTGCTAAATGTCAGAGTAAATTAAAATTTTGGATCACGGTGAAGTGAAAATTATTGAAAAATCCATATTTATCTGTTTGTAGTGCTCACTGACATTAAACATTTCATAGATCTTTGGGTACCAATACTCTTCTTAGTTTCTCAGAGAATTCTTCAGATTTCTTTTTGCAAAATTTGAAGATTTTTTTATGAAAGTAGATATGTCTGCTGACCTCTAAAACGTTTTGAACCCCAAGTACTGTCAGCAAAGACATTTATAGAATAAACTATTTTGCATCTCAGAAAAAAACTATTTTTTATTAGTTAATTCTATTATTCAATTCAAAAATAATTACTTTTGTATGATTTTCCATAATCTTCCCAATGCAATGTCAGTGTAGGTACTTTTTAAGAAATTTTCTCCAGAAGCAATAGTCTTTCCTCCTGATGAAGAAAATAAAAATGTTCTCTTGGGGGTGGAACACAATTATAAGAGAGACTTTACCTAACAAATGCAATCGGTGTAAACCACTCTTGGTACCTCAATGAATCCCAAATAATAAAAAAATTCCTGATGATTGCATCTACATTATATTTGAACATAATAATTAACTATAATATTAAAAATAATTTTAGACATTTATAATTTTTCGTATAGACAACCATGAAACATAGTATTTCTATTCTGTTTTACAGCTTGAAAAATATCTTCATGCATACAATTTCTATAGAGAAATAATTTTCAAACAGAGAATATGCTCTAGGAAAAGGAAGTTACTGGTTATAGCAGATCAAAACACCCCAATGCTCATATCATGATTCCTTCTCCCAATTTAAGACAAAGTTTATAATGCTTACTTTCCTCTTCCATCTAAGCCCTCCAGATTGATCTTTCTAATTTTTCTTTTTAAATGAATTTACCTTTTCATAAGCTTTACCTCACTTACATAAAAGCTAATGTACTTAAATCAATCTTGTCTGTTTTACAAAGCTAAAATTTATTGTATACAAAATATGAACACAAAATATACTACCAGCAAGAGGTGCAAGTGAGAGTTTGAAAGGTAGAGGCAAAGTTAAGATCATTTCTTTGCTTCTGGAGATGGCTTGACAATAGCAACAATTGAATGAGCTAACTCTTAGCGATTGCAGATGCCAACAGATTCCAACTACATTAGAGGTAGTAGCCGCTGCAGGGTGGCTGGAGGAAAGCCGAGTGCTGGATTCCTGTTCAGTAGCAATGGTGTGGAACAATTGCAGGAATGGCAGTCTTAGAATCTCCAGCAACTCAAGCAAGAGTTCAGGGTATATAGCAGCTTCTTGAGATTGATGTAGCTTCCCTTCTTTCCTTTCACTCCTTTGTTCCTCTCTACAAGTAATACCTTTGGGAGATAAAAACTTGAGTTTCTTATAGTGACACCATATCAGCTGACACCTGCTGATAGAAGTGGCATCAGGAAATAGATCCTTCAGCCTGTAAATCTGAAAATGATTATTTAACCCAATTGTAGATAGTGATCTCATTATTTTTGGAAAATGAGACACAATTGATCTATTTCATGAAAATGCAAGTGGTTACTGAATATACTGACCTATTGCCTAGAATGAAGCAATTAGTAAATACAAGATTTTACCTGGGTGCTATGATGGGTAATAAGGATTATACACATTTATAAGGATTGTGAGATGCAGTGACTACTTTTGATTATACTAGAAAATTTACTGAAAAATAATATCATGAGGTCAAGTTATTAAACTCTCTGATCAAGGGTTGATTAAAGAATAATTTAGCTAAATATGATAAGCATAATATTGTAACACAGATGGAATTTAGAGTCTCATCTAGTGACATATATGAAATATCATCTATTAAGAATTGTTCCTAAAAAAAAAAAAAAAAAAAAAAAAAAAAGAATTGTTCCTAAACATAGAAATTGAAGACCTTTAGACAGATTCCAATAAATCTAAGATTCTTTTCAAACATAAAACTTGTCATTTTTTCCAAACCCACATAAGACTCTGTTATACTGTGGAACAGAGACATCCAACCCATGGCTTGTGGGCTACATGCAGATCAGGATAGCTATGATTGTGCTTCAACACAAATTCATAAAGTTACTTAAAATATTATGAGTTTTTTAAAATGACTTTTGGGGGGAACTTGAATGCATAGTTCTCAAGCATGAACTTTGTAGAATGATAGTTTGAATTCTTTTTTCCTTTTTCAATTTACTTTTTTAAATTTCAGATTAATATAAGGGTAAATAGAATTATGTTACATTGCTTGTATTTGTAAAGTGCAAGTTGTAGTTGGGTCCTTCACCCACAATGTGTGCCATATACTCGTGCATTGCACCTGTTAAGTGGGAATTTACAAAACCCCATTCTATCTTCCCCCTTTTTGAATTGAATTGTGTTTTTTATCACATCTGAATCTGTAGTTATTTATCTACTAGTTTCAATTTAGTAATGAATACAAGGGATGCTTGCTTTTCCATTCTTAACATACTTTACTTAAGAAAATGCTCTCAAAATCCTTCCAGGTAACTACAAAAGGCACAAAGTCTCCATCTCTTTATGGCTAAATAGTGTTCCATGATATACATATACCCTAGTGTATTAATCCATTCATGGGTGGTTGGGAACTTGGGTTGTTTCGATATCTCTGTGATTGTGAATTAACCTGCTATAAACTTTCTAGTGAAAATGTACTTTTGGGAAAATGATTTTTTTCTTCTAGGTAGATGCCTGGTAATAGGATTACAGAATCAAATGGAAAGTCTATTTTTAGTTCTTTGAGGATTCTCCATAATTCTTTTTGAAAAGGCTGTTTTAGTTTGCAGTCCCACCAAGAGGGCATAAGAGTTCCCCTCCCTCCACACCCATGCCAGCATCTGCAGCTTTGAACTTTATGATGTGGGCTATTCTCACTGGGGTTAGGTGATAATTCAGGGTGGTTTTGATTTGCATTCTTCTGATGATTAGGAATGATGAGCATTTTTCATGTTTGTTAGCTATTGTCTGTCATCTTGGTAAAAGGTTCTGTTCAGGTCTCTTCCCCAGTGATTAGTGGGGTAGTTTGTTCTCATCTGGTTGATTTGCTTGAATTCCTTGTAGATTGTGGGTATCATCTCTTTGTCAGTTTCAAAACATGTGAATATCTTCTCCCATTCTGAAGGTTATTTGTTTTGTTAATTGTGTCCTTAGCTCTACAGAACCTTTTTAACTTAATCAGGTCCCATTTATTAATTTTTGTTGTTGCTGCAATTGCCAACAAGATCTTCTTCATGAATTCTTTCCAAGGCAGATATTGTAAAGAGCTTCTCCCACACTTTCCTCTTGAATGTTTGTCATTTCTGATTTTAGATTTAATTTTTTTATCCAACTTCAGTTTAATTTTAATACTGAAGTGGTATATGCAACGATTGCATTGACATCAGTCAGAGTGACAATTGCAATGATGTTTTTACCTGCAAGGATAATTATTAGTGAGTAGTCAACCATGACATCCTGAATGGGAAGTTTATTATTGTAGGACTTGCAGATATAGTCAGAAAAAGTGTAAGTATGGTGAGCACAAACCATCATTGGGTTACCAAAATAGAGCAAGACAGAAGTGAACCAGCTCACAATCTTTTAATGTTGGTCATATGTTGAGAAGGTCTTGTAATGATGCTATTATGTAATAGGATGTTTGACTTTTATAGATTTTAAATAAGTTGTACTATCTAGAAAAGTAGTTGACTTTATTCAGAGAAGAATATAGTAACTGATATGATCTCATGTACCCCTTTTAGAGAAAATGTGTGCTTCTTCATTGCTTGTAAGATAGTTGCAGCCTGTCCTACATAATCATGGTATTGTCAAGATAGTTGAAGGGAAGCTTAATCATGGTTAGAGGGATTCACATGGATATTGGGCATCCAGAGTGTTATATATGTGTCTAACACTGGAGATATTTATATTGAAAATAAATCATCATTTCCTTAATACAATGATATTCAAAATAGCATTGCAAGCTTCTAGGAGCATCTGTAAATATTGTAATGATGAACAAAAGATTATAAGAGGTTTACCAGTTAGACATGTAAAGAGGGGACAGGGAAGGTTTCACTACAAGTGAAGGCAGAGATAATATGAATAATTATTCATGGGGAAATCTCCATATTCATATTATAACCAACTGAATAACCAGTACATCTTTGTACCAGTGAGCGTCCATGACAAAGAATGAAGTCTATGATAATTCCTGTCTCTCTGCTGTTAAACATACAGTAACAGTACCTAAATTTTATTTTTTAAAACAGTAGAACCTCCATAGTTGACTACCTCCCTACATTAACCACAGACCTAATTTTCATTGATTGGAAATATGTTGTACAGCGTGCTGTAGTCCCGTGGATGGTCAATTTACAGAGGCTCTACTATAAATACATCTTACGGATACTCCTGAAAACTTCTTATTGATGATAGAGAAACAAAGATGACTGTCTTCTTTTGGATTTCAATTTTTGAGTCTATCATTTCTAGATATCTGAAAATCAAAGTAGATTGTCACACTGTAATCTGACGTTAAGGAACAACTTCCTGCTATCACAGGGCAGGTCATCACTAGAACTTTTGGAGCCTTAGGAGCTCTGTATACTACAAGGTAACTTGTTAGTCATTCACAGTATTTTTACTGTATATGACAGCATTAGGAATATTCATGTTTGCCAAGTTATCCAGAAATGTAAAGAGCTTACTGACTTTGTAACTGTGTGGTCATAACTTCTGAATATTTTTATAATATGGAATACACCACCCCGTGCTTATTCTAAGTTATCCCTAAATAGTTATTAGTAATAATAACCAGGATGGATTGAGTTATTATTTCTAGCCCTTTCCACCCCATGAAAGGAAAGGGCTTTCATATATACTATTTATAAATTATTTAACAGGTTTCTTGTCAGTCAATTAAATTTCACAATATTGCTGTTAGGCTTTAAAACCTACAAAGAAAATACTTCATTTATTTCACTAAAATGCAAACAGTAGTGGTGGTGCTATGCAGATTGGGTAATCTGAAACATCTTGACTTCTCATTTACATTTCTATATAAACAGAAGAATTGAGTAAATTTAGAGGATTTAAATTTAACATGTGATATTTATTACCATTTCTTTGCATTCATCATCTTCTGTAAGCATATGAATGAAAAATTCTGAGTGTAACTGGAAAAGATTTTCAATTCAATTATCAAATGCTTGTCAAATATACAAGAGCAGCAGAGGTCTTCCTAAGGTCTAGCTAAGGGTGTCCAGATGCAATCCCATTAAAGACTGCTTCAGTCATCATTCTCTCAAGCCAGGTTCAAAAGGGCAAAGTCAGTTTTTTTAAAGGAATTTTTAAATTATTACATATGCCCTTTATAGTCAGTGAAAAACAATCACCTTTTTTACTCATAAGGTAATTGTGTTCAATGTCTACAGAGGACACTAAGCTCCAGTAGTTCTGATACACAGACAAGTTGTGCTGCTGTTGAATAATGTTCTTATTTTGTATGTGTCAAGGCCAAAGAGCCTGCTTAATTTAAACATATAGCAAGGCAACAGTTTTCATTTTAAAGGAGAGTTACCTGATTGAAGGCCTTCTGTATAATACAACGGTTAAAACAAATTGACAGTCAAAATTCCTAAACTTTAACTTGGCTAATCCTGCTCTTAGAAATTGCACTAGTGCATTATTTAAAAACGTTGGCTATCTAAGGAGGGAATAAGAATAGATTGCTTCCTTAGTGAATTTCAGTTTCATATTGAACGCTACATTAGTGCTATTTAGAGATTATATATTCAACACACATGGTATATTGTGTTTTTCATGACTGAACACAAAATAAATACAAACCTTCTTGGGTTTATACAACTCTAATTTTAACAGGTATGAATAAATAACCTAATTGTATCATGGGTTATCAGGAAATCTTTAATTAAAAAAATGATAAATGAAGCTAATTATACTACAGATTAGAAAGTAATGTTCATTTATAATAGCAAGAAAAATTTTAATTGATGTAAATACAGAAACTAATTTTTTTAAGTGAACAGAATAACTTTAATTTTTAAAAATGACCTATTCACAAACTTAGCAGTACTACAGTTTATTAATTAGTACTGATTTATGATGATGGGAAAATAAAAATATAAGCAATCTAAAACACTACAATGATATCTTTATCATAATTGTACTCTTGAAAATTAATAATAATATGTTATGCCTTGTGAAGTAAGTACTTTTTAGTAGTATTATATTATTAACAGAATACATACACGTATGCTATTTCCTACTTTGATAAATATAATAGTTATCAAACTCAATAAATTACTATCAGTATAAAAAACTAAATGTTGCTGTGCAAAGTCCTAAGGTTATTATATCAGCACAAATATTTTCAGTCTAGAGCAATGATTCTGACAGATTTGAGGAGTAAATTCATATAATAGAATGTCATGATCCAAGCAAAATCTGACCACCTAAGATATAATTATAACCTACCTATGGAAGGAAGACTCTATAAAGAAACATTCTATTGAAAGTTAAATTATTTTCAGGGTGATTTTGTATGTATGTTTCAGCATATTACTGAATTAATGGAAAACAATTTTCCATTGAAAACATTGTTTTCCATTGAAAACAATGGAATTAATTTTCATTAATAGGGCCAGATATTTTGATGATTGTTTACATTTACATTACATTTGCCTTCAATTGATGGATCTTTGAAAATAACATTTATATTTAAAAAGTTCATTTTTATATCTTTTTCATATTTGGATAGCCCTTAATTAATAAATTTGTATCTTCCTTTGATACATATATAGGATTTTATTGTTTAAGTTCTCTAAAATATTTTATTTTATTTTATTTTATTTTATTTTATTTTATTTTATTTTATTTTATTTTATTTTATTTTATTTTATTTTATTTTATTTTATTTTATTTTATTTTATTTTGCAAAAAAAACAAAGGAGTGCCTTTATTCAAGCATGCTTGGGCCGTACCTCCAGCAGGACTCTGCTCAGAGGGGATGACCTCTAAAATATTTTATATTCAATGAAGGGAGAATTTTAGATTGAGAGGAGAGATGAAGCTAAATTAAAATAAGAGCAAAGATTTTAAAAATGCTAAGCCACTGGTAGTCTATTCTTGAAATATCAACAAGATGATTGTGATGGTCCAGGTCAACGTGTTCTGCCTCTTTTTATTACGGATAGAATCGAGCTATAGAATATTGTATGTAGAAAATAGA
Organism: Loris lydekkerianus; assembly: GCA_963574355.1. Lineage (NCBI taxonomy): Eukaryota > Metazoa > Chordata > Mammalia > Primates > Lorisidae > Loris > Loris lydekkerianus. Next base: position 27,840 of record CAUYPK010053994.1, on the reverse strand, counting down.
AATGATGGGCCAGGTGCAGTGGCTCATATAAACCTAGCAGTCTGAACGACGTAGACAGGTAGATAGGCTGAGCACAAGAGTTTGAAACTGGCCTGTGCAAGGGCAAGACCCCATCTCTACTAAAAATAGAAAAACTAGTTGGCTATTATGGCAGGAGCCTGTAGTCCCAGCTACTAGGGAGGCTGAAGCAAGAGGATCTCTTGAGCCCAGGAGTTTGAGGTCGCTGTGAGCTACGATGCCACGGCATTATACCCAGGGTGACAGAGTGAGATGAGACTGTCTCAAAAAATAAAAGGCAAAAGAAAAATAAAACAGAAACAAAAACATACTTTGTCTGCATAGACTATTTCCTTTGTTAGTTGAGCCACATTACAAATATTAAGAAAAAAATTATGGAATATTTAACTCATAGAAGTGTTTATTCTTTAATTCTCTATCTTTGGGAGGTTGGTCACACAAAGGGCAAGAGTTAACAGTGAATACCTTATCTAGAATTCAAGTCATTATTAGATGATTGCAGAGTTGCAATCATCTCCACAAAATTTAAATATATTCTACCTCTTTGGTTTTCCTTCCATAGGTACAGACCACTTTGCTTTTATACACATCTAAATATAATCGCATAGAAATAAAGGAACATTACAAATCTTGAACTGTGCTTTTTCTGGGTTTGATGATAGTGATTTCATAATAACCAGCTTTATTCCATTTCATAGTGTGTCAATGCATAAATGGTTGGCCTGGTATGCTTTCTATGTTGTCAGCGTTCTCATCACTTGGGAAGACAAATTGACAACTCCCTTATAAATGACTAAATTGAGTGCCATCTGTTACAATGAAGGGCTACCTCAAGGATAACTTTTATTGAGTGTGAGTTGGAGTTTTTATTATAGCAACAAAATTGAGAAGCATTTCTAGTGGGCCCATGGGGTAGCATTTTTTGGTCTAAAATCATTGTTCTCAATTTTTACTAAGCTCTGGCCTACAGAAACTGTTGTAGATGACATGCAGTAGAATTTGTATTTTTACAAATTGTATCAGCAGAAAATTAACTGTAATTAAACTGTATAACATACATTCCCAGAGATCAAAGAGCTAATATGTTAACCATTATAGTCAATACACAGGCACCTATAATAAAATTCTACAGAATATTATTAATCACACTTGATTAATCTCTTTTTAAAAAATTACTTATTTCATTGACATTCATGCTTAATGTACAACATCCTTGGTGGGACTAACTCTGCAATAGACTGTCATCTGATAAAATGAAAATAATTTTAAAATAATCCAATAGTGTAATAAGATGTATTAACAACAGCATTGATTTTGTTCAAATGTGTTAAAACATTTTAAAGAAACTGTCACAGCAGAGTTTCATGCTACACATGGAAACTCCTAAATGTAACCTTACCTTAAAAAAATGTATATAGGGTGGTGCTTGTGGCTCCAGGAGTAGGGTGCCAGCCCCATATGCCGTCGGTGGTGGGTTCAAGCCCAGCCCAGGCCAAAACTGCAAAAAAGAAAAAAAAAAAAAAAAAGTATATATGTGAAGAATAAAAATAAAAATATTACCCCTAGTCAGTTTTCCTAGCAAGTATGTAAATTAACTACTTTCAAAGAAATAAACAAACAAGAGTTCTTCAAGGCCATGATAGAGCCTTCTTCATTAAGACCCATTCTGTTAGATCTTGGATTAGTAATTTTTGACTAGATCTGATGTATGGGTTCATAATGCTGCCTTGTTCTAAAAAATACACTTAACACCTACAAATTGCTCAGTTGTGTGACCCAGGCCTTTCTTTGTAAGACATTTACTCATTAACTCATTTCTTCTCTGAACAATTACTTCTTTTTTGGAAATTCTATTATAATCCTTCATATTTACATTGCATTTTATATTGCACATGTGAGAAAGAATTTTTTTTTTTTTTTTTTTTTTAAGATTGATGCAGAATTAAGTTCTTAATGCTAAGGAGTTTGGAGAAAAAATGGAGAAGATATTTGTTTTCAGGTAGATTCATTTTTGTTATTTATCTTTTATGAGAGAAATCAGAATGATAAGTGTAAGGTGAAATGCACATGATTCAGACTAAGCAAGTGGGATCACTTTTATTTGTCATTTTGAGAATTATATTCTAAATATTGTGAGGGAATTTTTTGTTGCTGTTGTTGTTGGCTTTTTTGTTTTTGGCTTGGATAGTATTGGACTTTCAGAAAAAATAAGGAACATATGTTTAGGGAAGGCCAGAAAAAAAAAAAAATCAAGAAAACTAAAAAAGTAATTTGATTGCTACTGAAAGTTTGAGGTTTTCCAGATTGACAACCAAGGTACTCAGACAAAACATACCCCTCCCACCCAAAAAGGAAAAAAATTAATGTAAAAATAAAAAATTCCTACTGGCCTGTTGCTATAAATCCCAGAAGGTGCATTAATGTAAGAAGGCAGCAAGCCTCCCATTATGAATAAGCTTAAACATTGATTTAAATTGATCTCTTTTAGGTTATCCGGCTTCTTTCCTATTCTATTCGCTCCCTTGTGTTTAGTTTTACTGAGTTTTAATCAAATTACTATAAAATGTTCTGAACGTAGGTTAGAACTTAGCATGAAAACAACAGAAAAAGAGAGAAAGAGTTTTCTGAGTAAGGTAAGTCAAATGACTCGCCCCGCAATTAAGCTGATGAGGACTCCTGAAGGGCAGAGAGAAGAGGGAAATCTCATGCACTTGACACAAGAAAAGCTGAGTAGCCAGAAGATTTCATCAGAGGGAAGGCTCTGAGGAGGAAAGGTTGTCAACGACTCCCTTGGGAATTGCACTCTGAAATGTCAGAGTGCAATCCAAGCTTCTTTCATTAGTATAAGTGTTCCTGCACAAATAATTTTTCGTAGCCATTTGGCTTAATCTTAGAAATTGGAGGGGCAAAAGACCTGTTAGGTCATGCTGCTTGTCATTGCGGTGTAAAGTACAAACAATGTGTCTTGCAGACAAGAATGCATAAATTAACTTAGAAGCGGAACTTCCATAGCGGAACTATGGAACTGCCGTTTTCTTCTGTAAAAAGCTTTAGGAAGGACAATGATCTGTATATATATATATATATTTTTATAATTGAGGTATTTGGACATAGACCTTTTTTGCAAAGCCTAAGGCTGAGCAAGTGTTTGAGTTAAGACAAGATAGTAGGAATAGTTAACGGCATCACAGAGAGAAGCAACTGTGACTTATTTGCTTTGTAACTTTGATAATGATATTTTAGCCTTCTCCGCCAGAGTTTCAATTATAAATAGCAGTAGGATGCTATCTAATATCATTGCTATGATCCATAATGAACAAAAGCAGAACATTAAAATATAAACTGTATTTTAAACTATCTTTTAAGTTGATATTGTTCAAAGATACCCAAATGGTGTAATTTATTTTCCTTCATATACAATGGAAAACATGGTGTAACTGATCAGAAAACATGACTATATTCAGATATACTATTTTAAAATGCCCTGATCTTATGGTAGCATTAGCTTGTTGTTTTACAGTCAAAGAAAAAAAAAAAAGTGTTAAATCATTAACACCACACTACTCAGCTTCCAAACTGCATAAATATTACAAAAGAGCAAAGATATAAATTATGTAAAAATTGTTTGAATGCTTTGGACTAGAAAATAATGTGGCATTCATAAATAATTTTATCCTCAGTATTACTCTGTCTTGTAAAATTTAAGTTGAAAAAATCTCTTTTCCTCTCTAATTTCATATGCCATTTATTTCACTTACCTATTCATTTATCTGACAGTGATAATATGCTTGTAAAATCTCTCTTTTTGATCATGTATATTTGACAAACAGGTTTTGTTTCTCTTCTCTATTTCTCCAGGCTAGACTCTGTTTAGTGATGTGCACCTGCTGGTGATGTCAGCCATCAGGCACTCCTGAAAGTGATGGGAGATTAAGGAAAACAAGGGATGGCTTAGGTTATTAATCATGTAATAATGTAATATATACATTGCTAAAGCATGGAAACATTCTAGCCAACTATAGAATCCCTGGCCAGATATGGATGTATAATATATGTAAGTTTTAATAGAAAATACATATGATTTTATGGGTTTTTCATTTGTCTGTTTGTTTTGCTTTTCAGGGAAAACTGTTAAACTACTCTAGAACTGAAATTCCTGAAGATTCTTTATTGGGAGATATAGTGATGAGTCTGTACCCTCACATTATACATTAGGGGTCAACTAAAGAGAGTAAGAGAACCCAAAATTTTATTTACCAGTGTTGTACATTGACAGTGGTTTCTTTTTTAAATTTAAGTGCTTTCAAACCTTGAAAGTATCACCGTTCGGTTATCTTAACAAGTGAATAATATGAATCTAGGAAGCAGTATGATGGAGGATTAACATTCCTTCTGCCTTTTGTTTGTAAGATCTGGCTTGAAAGAAATTATTTGACTTATCTTGTTCCACTATGAATCATGAAACTCCCATTCCTGAGAGGGGGCTGCCCCATCCCTAGAAGGAAGAAATGGATACTTGGAGAGGCCAGCAAAATGCAGTTAGGGCCCAGTGGATTTCCCCGCTCAGTGGACTAGTGTTAGATCATTCACTTTGGGTTCAGTACTATTTCTACACTATTGTCCATACTTTGTTGAATCTAGCATAAAAATGAACAATTTCCCCTATATCTTTGGGCCTCTGTTTTTTAAGATTAAATAAGTTTGCATAATTTTTCTCTGATTAATCTGTATTTTCTCTTTGATATTTTTCAGTGATGCTTTGAAGAATCCTGGCCTCTTCATTTGATATATGATGCTATCTCCACGGAAGCCAATGGCGTCAAAGTTCCCTGCAAATTATCTAACCTGCCATAATAATAGCTTTGGAAATTTTATTCAAATTGGACCATTTTATTTTGTCAAAAAAAGAATACCTAAAACTATGTAAATACTTGGCAAAATTTTAAATACTTTTTAAAATTTATTTATTTATTTATTTTTTACTTATTTGAGACAGAGTTTCACTCTGTCTCCATAGGTAGAATGCCAGGGCATCAGAGCTCATAGCAACCTCAAATTCTTGGGCTTACGTGCTCCTCCTGCTTCCGTTTTTCACTTTTAGTGGAGACGAGATCTTGCTCTTGCTTAGGCTGGTCTCAAACTCCTGAGCTCAACAATCCACCTGTCTCAGCCCCCCACAATGCTAGAATTACTGGTGTGAGCCCTGTCCTTGGCCTAAATTAAAATTTTTAATTGAAGAAGAAATGTAGTTTCAAAACAATAAAGATACATATTGCTTTATGTTGTTTGATTTTATTGTGCCTTACAGATATTACACTTTTTACACATTGAAGTTTGTGACAAGTCTGCATCTAACAAGTCTATAATTACCATTCTTCCAAGAGTATGTGTTCACTTCACATCTCTAAATCACATTTAAGAAATTATCACAATATTTTAAATATTATTGTTAAGATATCTGTTATGGTGATCTGTGATCTATAATCTTTTTGTAATCAATAATCTTTTTGTGATCAGTAATTTTTGTTGTTACTGTGGCATTAATAATTATTCTGGGGCCCAATGAACAGTGCCTATATAAAACAGTAAATTTAACTGATTGTTTTGTGTATTCTTACTGCTCCATGAACCAACTGTTCCCTCATCTCTCTCCCTTTTCTTGAGCCTCCCTATTCCCTGAAAGAGAACAATATTAAAATTAGGCCAAATAATAACTCTACAATGGCTGCTAACTGTTCAAATAAAAGGAAGAGCTACAAATACCTCACTTTAAGACAAAAGCTAAAAATTATTAAGTTTAGTAAAGAAAAAATATCAAAAGTTGGGTTAGGCTGAAAGCTAGGATTCTTGGCCCAGTTAGCCAAGGTGCAAATTCAAAGGGAAAGTTCTTGAAGAAAACTAAAAGTGCCACTCCAGTGAATGCACAAATAAGAAGAGGGAAAAATAGTCCTTTTTCTGAAATGGAGAAAGTTTGACTATTCTAGATATAAGACCAAACAAGACACAACATTCTTTTATACCAAAGTCTAATCCAGAGCAAGACCTTAACTCATCTCAATTCTGTGAAGGCTGAGAGAATTGAAGAAGCTGATGAGAAAAGTAAGAAACTAATAGAGGTGGGTTCATGAAATTTAAATTAAACCATCTTCATAACATAAAAGTAAAAGGTGAAGCAGTAAGTGCATATATAGAAGCAGCAGCAAGTTATCCTGAAAATCTAGCCAAGATCATTGATGAACATGGATACCAACTTTCATTGTAGATGGAATAATCTTTTATTGAAATGAGATGCCATCTGGGAGTTTCACAGATGAAGAGAAGTCACTCTCTGGCTTAAAAGTTTCAAGGAACTGTTTAATTTTCTTGTTAGGGGCTCATAAGGCTGATGACTTTAACCTGAACCATTGTTCATTTACTATGATGAAAATCCTAGGACCCTAGAAAACTATCCTAAACGTACTCTGCCTGTGCTCTATCAGTGGAATTACAAAGCTTGGATGACAGCACATGGTTTACTGACAATTTTAAGCCCACTACTAAGACCTACTGCTCATAAAAAGATTCCTTTCAAAATATTGTTGCTCACTGGCAAATCACTTAGTCACTCAAGAGGAGTAATGGGGATATACAAGGAGACTAATGTTTTTATGCCTGCCAAAAACAACATCCAATCTTCAGCCTAGTATTTGAAGTAATTTGTACTTTAAAGTATTATGATGTAAGAAATATATTTCATAAAACTGGAACTGCCATATGTAGTGATTACATTAATTGGCTTAGGGGGGGGAAATCATAAGTTTTGATAAGAATTCATCATTTTAGATGCCATTAAGAACATTCATAATTCATGAGTGGAAGTCAAAATATTGACAGGAACAAGAGTTTGGAAGAAGTTGATTTCAACTCTTATGGATGACTTTGGGAGTTTAAGGCTTAAAAGGAAAAAGTAACTGCAGACATATTGGAAATACCAAGAGAGCTAGAATTAGAAGTGAAGATGGAAGATGTGACTGAATTGTCGTACTCCCATAACATTTGATAGAATTAGTAGTTCCTTCTTATAGGATAATATTTAGAAATAAACATATCCTACATTAAGCAAACAAGGTGAATTCAGTGTGAGTTTAAAATGACTTGCTTTTCATCTAGAGGCTTAAGGGACCTGGAACCCCCTGGGACACACGCAGAGTTGGCTTCTCTGGAGTTATTCCATAAGCCATTTCTCTGAACCCGTACACCCCGTGAAGCCTGAGATCAAAGAGCATGCTGCCCTTCCTCAGAGATACGGGTCAGAGGGTTGATGTATGTTAACAACATATTGTCAGAGGTCTATAGGTGCTCTGCCCTGAGGAAAAGACACAGTCATTACTTCATACTGAGTAAACTGAGTGAATGCTTGAAGATATTTTTCCATTAACTCTTTTCCCCTGTGCCTACTTTCTTCTTTATGATTTTGTTTACACACCTGCCCAGAGATTAATCAGTGTTTAAAAGAAGATGTTTACTGCAAAAGTGATTGTGTTGATGTGGTAACAGGATATTTCCTTTTTAGTTGATTTCAGATAGGTAAATTGAGGTAATGGTGAAAATAACAGGTAATAGATTAAGTGTGTATGTGACTAGAAAGGTATAAAATCAAATCCCTAAATAAAGATCTTTGCTATACGCCATCTCATCTCATATAGTCTGTTTCTTGACTTAATAATTACAGGAGTGAGTTTACACCCACGGCAAAGCTGCTTTTTGTTCATGCCTCCAGTCACGCAACACTTCTCATGGATGAGCAAAAAAAATATAGCTTATTGAGATGAAATCTGCCCTTGGTGGATTTGCTGTGAACATTGTTGAAGTTATAACAATGGATTTACATAAAATTAGTTGGTAAAGCAGTGGCAAAATGTGAGAGGATGACCTTTCCTTTCCTTTCCTTTCCTTTCCTTTCCTTTCCTCCTCCTCCTCCTCCTCCTCCTCCTCCTCCTCCTCCTCCCTCCTCCTCCTCCTCCTCCTCCTCCTCCTCCTCCTCCTCTTTCTTCTTCTTCTTCTTCTTCTTCTTCTTCTTCTTCTTCTTCTTCTTCTTCTTTTTTAATAGAGTCTTATTCTGTCATTCTGGCTAGAGTGCACTGTGTCATCATAGCTCACTGCAACCTCAAACTCCTGTGCCAGAGGCCATCCTCCTGCCTCAGTCTCTAGAGTAGCTGAGATGACAACCTACTGACACCATGCTGGGCTAATTTTTCTATTTTTAGTAAAGATGGGCCTCATTCTTGCTCAGGTTCATCTCTTACTCCAATTTTGAAAGAAGTTCTACTGTGGGTAAAATGCTATCAAATAACATCCCAGGCTACAGAGAAATTTTTCTTGAAAGGAAGAATCACTCAATGGGGCAAACTTCATTGTTATTTTGTTTTCAGATATTGCCACACCATTCCAACCTTCGGCCAACACCACCATGATCAGTAAGCATCAGTCAGCATCAAGACAAAACTCCCGACCAGCAAAAAGACTATGACTTTCTCGAGACTCATATGTTTGTATTGTTTGGCAGTAACAAATTTTTTAATTAAGGTATGTAGATTGATTTTTAAATATAATGCTATTGTATAGTTAATAGACTATAATGTACATATAATATTTCTATGCACTGAAAAAAATAAATAATTTGTGCAACTCACTTTACTTCAATATTCACTTTATTGTGGTGTTCTGGAAGAGAACTCACATTATCTCCAAAGTATGTCTATATGTGATTATACTGTGTATGTGGTGCATGTGTGTGCATGAGCTTGTGCGTGTGTTTTCATATACCACTCTCCTTTTAACTATACTATTAAAAGAATTTATCCTCCTCTTTGATCCAATTATTCTTCCCACTTCACTACTCTCTACTCCAAAGAAAACCTACTACTAAGTTTAGTACTACCTACTCTCATTTCTTTTCTTTATAGATTTATTCCATCTATATGTATTTCTAAAGTTATATTGCCTTCTTCTGTCCAAATTGATATTTTACATAAATGATTTTAATACATATAGTTGTACATATATGCAAATAACAAGGGAAATACCATGTCAATAATTAACCTGGAATTAGAACTGTCAAATTTACCAAATTGGTCCCAAATACAGCATGGAACATACTTATATTAATTTTTTTTATATTTTTCTTCTCAAAAACTTTGTTTTATTTCTCAATATTATTTTTATTCTTAATGTAAGCTAGTAATGTAAATGTAACTTATTCTTTTTCATTGCCATATAGAGTTTCATTGACTAAATAAACCCCTAAAATTTTTTGTACTCTCTAATGGTAATAGAGTTGGGAGGTTGTCCAACTTTCAATAAATTTATCTATGATTTGAATATTTTAACATTAAAAAGCTTAAAAATAGGAAGATACATGATGCTTACAAAAAAATTGCTGCCCATTGTAAGTTATGAGTTCCCCTAATTTTGATTCAAAATTTCTATCGCAATGTAATTCCAAAAAAAAAAAAATATTATGATACTTGGCCAGTGGATTGCTAACATTTTTTGGAAGTGGAAATGACCAAAAAAATCAAGAGAATTCTCAAGAAAAATAAGCAGGGAAAAGTCTCCCTATCAAACATTTGTCAAAAATATTATCATGAATATTAACTTAAAATATTAATATGAAAATAAAGATAAAGAACTAAAAACAGAACAATGATTATATGGAAATATGCTATATAATCAAATTGCTTTGTAGATAATTAAGAAGAGGATATTATTCAGTAAATGATATTGAGAAATTCATTTTTTAAATGGTGCTCAGTGAATATTTCCACATTTCTCCACAGTGGAGATTTTATTATTAAATTGCAAGCATAACTTGAAAATTAGAGATAATGAATTGCTCAGAAGAGGTTAAAGGCTCATCTCCCCTGGATACATTTGCTTAAGAAGCTTACAAGTAATGTACTATCTCTAACTTTTCACAGTTTGAGACGTAATTGTTATCTTTTCAAATATAACAGAGTAGGGGGTAGAGCAAGGTGGTAGATTAGAAATAGCTCCTTGCTAACCACTTGCACTGACACAGGGGAATGGGACCTCTAGGTACCTCTGACTAGGAGATCTTGTTTAGGACCATCACTCCAAGGATGTGGGGGGGGGGGAGTAGTGGACTCCAGGAATTGGCAAGAAGTTATGGAGCTGGAGAAGATGAGCACAGGCTGGTAAGAAACTCCTGATTGTGTGCAGCTGGGTGGACAGCCAGCCCTTGTGTGGAGGACTGGTGATGAAAGGGGGCTGTCCTGAAGATTTTTGGTTTTGGACTAGACTGCTCATTGGAGGTGCCTTAGAGAGTTTAAACGTGAGTGAATTCAAGCAGAATCCAGCTTCCAGGATTGAATGTGTAGCAGGGTTGATTCCCCATCAGCTTGGCTGCTAGCAGGTCATTGCCATTGTGGAAAGGGTACTGCCATTGGAAAAGTCTACAGGGTCCCACCCAGTGCATGGCAACTGTGGCACACCTACCAAACTTAAGCAACCATCCTAGAGGTAAGCTGAAGGATCCTTCCAGTCCCAGGAGGCCACTTTGCTGGCAGAAGGCACTGTTTGATGTACCTCCTAAGGAAGCTTTCAGGTAACAGTTTTCAAACCCTAATCTTGTAGGGACTGAATGCTGACAAAATGGACAGGCCCTACTTAGTATTTTTAGTTTTCTTTATCTATTTTTATTTTTTATTTTTTTCTTCTTTACACTGAGTACTGAAGTGTCGTTGCATTAATCTGGCTGGGGGGGTCATGTCATTGGGCTTGCTCAAGGCAAAATGGACAGGCCCTACTTAGTATTTTTAGTTTTCTTTATTTTTATTATTATTTTTTTTTTCTTCTTTACACTGAGTACTGAAGTGTCGTTGCATTAATCTAGCTGGGGGATCATGTCATTGGGCTTGCTCAAGGAAATCACAAGCTCACAATCTAGGATAGCCTTTTAACTTTGGCCTTGGTAAAAACGGTATTGGTAGGACCCAACTGTGACATACTATTGATTTTTTCCTTTGCTATTTGGCAGTGGTGGGGTCTTGCATTTTCCCAGGCTGGTAAGAAACTCCTGACTTCAAGGGATCCACCCAGTCCAGCTCTTTAAAGGGCTACATTTGTGGACATAGCCATGGCACCTTCATGATCACCACTATTTCTCTTTTCACTCTCTTTCTCTCTTTCTGTCCTTCTTCTTTCCCTCTCTTTCTTTTCTTTCACTCCACATTTATTTTTTTTTTCTCTCTTCATCATTTTCCTTTTTTTCTCCCTTCTTGCTCTTTAGCCGGCTCTTCCTTTTTGCCAAAAGGCCCCTTCAACACCTAATCTCTAAGACAAGGTACTTTAAAGTGAAGGATGTAGTGAGAAGGAAAAAGTAGGGGAAATAAGTTAACAAGAAGAAAACAAACATGAGGAAGGACCAACAGAAAAAATTTAGCAACACGAAAAACCAAAACAGAACAACTTGCTCCCAAGGGACCATGAGGCAGCTACTAGAGAGAATTCCACCCATAAAAAATGAATGGAAATGACAGAAAAATAATTTAAAATATGGATGGTAAGGGTAATAAAGGGCATTGATGAGAAAGTGGAAAAACAGATCCCCAAAATGGATGAAAGATATAAAGAATATAAAAAAGGATATGTGGAGCTTAAGAAATTGAAGGAGTCAATCAGGGAACTAAAAGATGGAGTAGAAAGTATCAATAACAGATTAGACTACGCAAAAGAAAGAATCTCAGAGCTAGAGGACAAAGCTCTTGAATTAACCCATATAGTTAAACAGGCAGAAAAAAGGAGAGAGAAAACACAGAACACTCAGTCAGAGAATTAGGGGACATCATGAAGCATTCAAACATACAAATTATTGGGATCTTTGAAAAGGAAGAAGAATGTATTAAAGGAACAGCAGCTCTTATGGAGAATATAATAAATGAAAACTTCCCAAGCATTACTAAAGATTCTGAAACACTCTATTTAGAGCAGCAGTTCTTAACCTGTGAGTCACAGCCCCTTTGTGAGGTGGAACTACCCTTTCACAGGGGTCACCTTAATATATCCTGCATATCAGATATTTACATTATAATTCATAACAGTAGCAAAATTACAGTTATGAAGTAGAAATGAAAATAAGTTTATGTTTGGGGGCATCACATAATGAGGAAATGTACTTAAAGGGTCGCAGCATTAGGGGGGTTGAGAACCACTAATTTAAAGGGATTTTTTTTTTTTTCACTTTTTTTGAGATTGAGTCTCACTTTATCACTTTTGGTAGAGTGCCATGGCATCACAGTTGACAGCAACCTCCAACTCCTGGGTTTAGGTGATTCTCTTGCCTCAGCCTCCTGAGTAGCTGGGACTACAGGTGCCTGCCACAACACCCAGCTATTTTTTTGTTGCAGTTTGGCCGGGGCTGGGTTTGGGCCTACCACCCTTGGTATATGGGGCTGGTGCCCTACTCACTGAGCCACAAGCACCACCCGATTTAGAGGGATATTGAAACTTTGATCATCTCAAGACAAATAGAGCATCTTTAAGACACATTGTTATGAACATGCTCAGCGTAAAGATAAAAGTGAAAATTCTAGAAGCAGCCAGGAGTGCGAGACAATTGACCTGTAGGAGGAGATCAATCAGGGTGACAGTGGACTTTTCAGCAGAAACTTTACAAACCAGAGATGTTATCTACATTTAACTTTCTTAAACAAAACAATTTTCAACACAAAATTCTGCACGCTGCTAAACTAAGCATCAAAATTGATACAGAAATCAAAACTTTTGCTGATATACATTGAGAAAATTTGACATATCAAGATCATATCTACAGGAAGTATTTAAACCTATTCTTAACACCGACTATCACAATAGACCATCAGTAAAATAAATGCCCCCAAACTAATGAACACCTAGTTTCCACAATGGTGCAAAGAATAAAACTAAGCAATAGACTTTCACAAAATAAGATGAATAAAACTCCATGAAAGAACTTATCAATTCTTTCAATAAATATTAGTGGCATCATTTCCTCACTGAAGAGGCAAAGGCTGACTGATTGGATTAAAAAGCACAAGCTATCTGTATGCTCTAAGGACAAACAAGACTCAGTATAAAGAGATAGAAAACAATATTTTAGGCAAGGGGAAACCAGAAGAAAGGAGGGGTCATAATCTTATTTTCAGATATAGGCAAGTTTAAAGCAACTAAAGTTAAGAAAGACAAAGATGGTCACTTAATTGTGAAGGGAGTAGAAATACAGCAAGAAAATATTTCAATTCTATATACGTATGTACCTAACTTAAATGCTCCCAGATTTATGACACAAACCTTAATTGGTCTGAACATTAAGTTATCCTACAGCACCATAATATCTAGGGACTTTATCAGCCCTATGACAGAAATGGATAGATCCTCTAAAAAAAAAAAAAGCAAAAAAAGAAAACTAAACAAAGGAAAAAGGGATGTAAATGCAATCCTGGAACAGTTGGGCTTAATAGACAGATATAGAACATACAATTCCAAAGCTAAGGAATTCTTCTCAACACATGGAATGTACTCTAAAGTAGATTGCAATGTAGGATACAAATAAAACCTCAAAAATATTAACATTGAATTTTGAATTGAAATTACACCTTGTATCTTTTCAGACCATACAGAAATCACCATACAGCAATTAAGGTAGAAATCAAATCCAACAAATTTTTTTTATCCTTACACAAAAGCATGGAAATAAAAAAATCTTATGCTGAATGACAGTTGAGTCAAAGAAGAGATGAAGGAATAAATTGTTAAATTTCTCGAATATATCAACAATGAAGCTACAAGTTATCAAAACCTGAGAGATACTGAAAAGCAATCCTAAGAGGGAAACTTATTGCATTAGGTGCCTACATTTAAAAAACAGAAAGAGAGCACATTAACAACCTAATGAATCATATTAAGGAAGTTGAAAGGAAGATCAATGCAATCCCAAACTTAGCAGGAGAAAAAAAATAAACAAAAACTAAATTAGAAACAAATGAAATTGAAAATGAAAGATCATTGAGAAAATTAATAAAACAAAAGTTGGTTCTTCAAAAAGATAAACTCGATAAAACTTTGGCCAGATTAACTAGAAAGAGAATAGTAATATTTCTTCTTCTTCTTCTTCTTCTTTTTTTTTTTTTTGGCAGATTTTTTACTGACCCAAGAATAGTAATATTTCTAATCACATCAATCAGAAGCAAAAAAGGGGGAAATTACAAAAGATACCAAAGATGATTACTACCTGAAACTCTATGCCCAGAAATTTGGCAGTATGGAGGAAACAGACCAATACCTGGAATCATACCTTCTCCCTGGATTTAACTAAAAAGAAATAGATCTTTTCAACAGATCAGTATCAAGCACTGAGATTGAAGAAACAATAAAAATATATACATATATATATGCAATAAAAAAAGCCCTTGACCAGATGGCTTCATACCAAAATTCTATCAAACCTTCAAAGTTGAGCTTATATCTATACTGCAGACTCTACACCAAAACATTGAGTAGAAAGGCACCTTCTCCAACATGTTCAATGAAAGAAACATCACCCTAATACTAAAACTAGGAAAGTACCAAGTTAAAAAGAAGAATTATGACCAATTTCACTAATGAATGAAAAAATAATAAAAATCTTAGCCAACAGATGATAGGTACACAGTTAAAAAATTATACATCTTGATCAAGTAGTCTTCATCCCAGAGATACAAGTCTGGTTCTAGATACGTAAATTCATAAGTGGAATTCATCATATTAATAGAAGCAGAAACAAAGACTTATAATTCTCTCATTGGATGCAGAAAACGCATTTGATAAAATTCAGCATCCTTTCCGAATAAGAACACTTAAGAATATAGGCATAGTGGCACATTTCTTAAGCTGATTGAAGCCATCTATAACAAAGAGACAGCTAATATCATGGTGAATTGAGTAAAACTGAAAGCTTTTCCACTTAAAATTGGACTTGGACAAGAATGTCCTCTATTACTACTACTATTCAACACAGTGTTGGAAGTTCCAGCCAATGTAATCAGGCAAGAGAAGGATTTAAAGGGGCACTCAAATGGGGACAGAGAAGGTCAAACTCTCATTTTTTGATGATGATATATCTTATATTTAGAAAACACTTGATACTAAAACCACATGACTCCTGTAAGTTATCAAGATATACAGTAACATCTCAGGGTATATATTTAATGTCCATCAGTATCTTTTGTATATGACAATAATAGCCAAATTGAGAAGCAAATCAAGTATACAATCAGTAGCTTCAAAGAAAACGAAATACTTAAGAATATATCTAACAAAAGAGGTGAAAGATCTTTTGAATGAGAGTTATGAAACCCTCAGAAAAGAAATAGCAGAAGACATTAACTAATGGAAGAACATAACATACGTTTGGCTGGGAAGAATCAATATTGTTAAAATGTCTGTACTACCCAAAGCAATCTACAGGTTCAATGCAATTCCAATTAAAATACCAACATTGTATTTTGAAGAACTGGAAAAAGTAGTTCTTCATTTTTTCAGGAAAAAAAAAGAAGAAAAAAAATATGTACAGAGAGTAAATGCTATTCTTAGTAATCAAAACAAAGCATGAGGCATCACTCTACCAGAATATATTACAAGTCCACAGTGATCAAAACAGCATGGTATTGGCACAAAATAGAGACATAGACATATGGAACTGAGTAGAAAACGAAGATGTGAAACCAGTCTGTAGTTGCCATCTGATCTTTGATAAACCAAACAAAAGCATATAACAGAAAAGAAACTCTGTTCAACAAATGATACTGGAGAAGTGGATAACCACATGGAAGATGAAAACTTACAAAAGTTGACTTAAGATGGATAAACGATTTAAATCTAAGACACGAACTGATAAAAATCCTAGAAGAAAGTATGGGAAAAACTCTTGAAGATATTGGCCTGGG
The DNA here is from genome assembly GCA_963574355.1 of Loris lydekkerianus. Taxonomy (NCBI): domain Eukaryota; kingdom Metazoa; phylum Chordata; class Mammalia; order Primates; family Lorisidae; genus Loris; species Loris lydekkerianus. Next base: position 11,860 of record CAUYPK010053994.1, on the reverse strand, counting down.
GAAAGATTTGATGAAGAAGACTTCAGCAGCTATTGCAATAGCAACAAAAATAAACATACAAGACTTAATTAAACGGATAAGCTTTTGAAAAGCTAAGGACCCAACATACAAAATGGGAAAAAAATAATTTCATGTTATGAATCTGTCAAAGGCTTGATAATTATGATCTATACAGAACTCACAGTAATCAACAACAAAATAGCAAACAATCCCATCTATCCCTGGCAAGAGACATGAACAGAAACTTCTTGAGGAAGAGAGACAAATGGCTAACAAACATGAAAAAATGATTATCATCCCTAATCATCAGACAAATGTAAATCACAGCCACCCTGAGATATTATCTAAACCCAGGAGATTAACCCATATAACAAAGTCCCAAAGTTGTAGATGCTATCATGGATGTGGAGTGAGGGGAACACTTACTGTTGGTGGGACTGCAAACTCATAAGCCTCTTTGGAAAGAAGTAATGAGAATTCTCAAAGAACTCAAATTAGAACTCCTATTTGATACCACAATCCCATTACTAGGCATCTACCCAGAAGAAAAATATCATTTTATCATAAAGACATATGCACTAGACTATTTATTGCAGCTCAATTCACAATCGTCAAGATTGTGACAACCTAAAAGCCCATAAAATCAGGAATAGATTAACAAACTGTGGTATATTCATACCATGGAATACAATTCAGTCATAAAAGAGATTTTACACCTTTTTTATTAACCTGAATGGGGTTGAAACACACTGGAAATGTACTCAATTTGAATATGAAGCCAATAAATGATCTAATCCTTGCCCATATAGGAGTAAAACTCAATTCAATTCAAGTTTGGGGGAGGAGAAAGAAGGGATGGGGGCAGAGGGTGAGGGGGGATTAGTGTGCTTCCACTTAATGGGCACAGTGTAATGGGGTATTACATACCTTTTGGGTGTGAGATACAACTAAAAGATACAACTACAAGACTCTAACAATTTGAATCATTGTGACCTGGTTGTTTGTATACTTTAAAATATGTAGATTTTATCATGTCAGATGATGAAATAATATAATTTTAATTATCACGGGAGTCTATCAGAATTCTGGAAAATAATGAGGCTATTACAACATGGTTCATAGTGTTATCCTTTATGGATGCCCTATTGTTTCAACTATTTTGGTTTGTGCAGGAGAATACTGGTAAGTTAACCAAGAAGGATGGTAGGAACACATTTGATGTACTTAAAATTAAACTTGAGCATTTGCACTTACTTTCAGATAGCTAAGTGGAATTATCAGTGAAATAATTGAATCTGGCAGTGTATAACTCATAGGTCATATTTAAAATAAGGGTGTAAATTGTGAAACCATCAAAACAAAGGCCATGAACATGAAAGATGTTGCATGGGAAGCATTATCTATGAGTAGATAATAGATAACAAAAAATTATATAGAGAGAGGACCAGGAGTTTCTAATTCAAGGAGTAAAGCATTTAGGTTAGGCAGGTTAGCAAAAAATGAAAATGTAAACAAACAAACACCAAAAAAAATAGTTCCTTTTCTGTCAAAAATTGGAGATTAGACCATCTGAGGATTGATATCTGAACAATTTCTGTCTACTTACTAGTTACTTATGAACGCAACAAATATTGATTGCTATTAAATGCCTGGGACTATTCTGCAACAAAGAATATAGCCGTGAACAAAAGGGATATAAATTTCTACTTCTTCATGGCTAAAATCTTGTGTGTGGATATAAATGATAAACAACCAATAGTTCATTATAGTGGGTGAAATTACCCTAAAGGTTTAAAATGGGAAAATCAAATAACAGTGTGTAATCCTGTTATTTAATTAATTAATCCCCTTAATCTTGTGAATAAAACTAACAAATATTTTTAAAAATAAATTACTTAAATAGTTGACATGAAAGAGGAGATTCATGGAAGATTTGGAGCAGCATTTTATTTTAAGTATGTCTATAGCAGGAGTTTGCTTATTATTTGTAAATACTTCACATTTGTGAGGAAAAGAGAAGAACAAATTATTCTGTAAAAAAATGGCAAAAAAAAAAAAAGGAAAAAAAACAACACTCATGCGAGCATAGATCATGGAATCAAAGGCAGAGAAATGTTTTGTAAAGTATAAATAATTTTCTACCTAATTATTGAAGAATAATATTCTTAGGAAATCTACTCTTTCTTGTGTTTATGCCTGGCCTCATAGCATTCTTGTGATAATAAGGCCAAAATTCTGTCAAGATTATTTCAAAGCTTTCTCCACCTCAGAATGACTTCTATGTAAACTTACTTTCATTTTTAATTGGCTAATATTAATCTTTCCTTTGGGCTAAGCTCTGTTAGGGCCCCAATTCTTTTCATTTTGTAAATAAAATTGTTAAATATCTCATTAATTTCCTTATTTCAAGGTTATGGGTGATGCAGCAAAGTACATCTGTACTTATTTATTCAAAGAGATCTAATAATATAACAACTATAAATCACAATAAAATATATGTTTGAAAATGAGTATAAATATGTTTTATCCAGTCATACTGTAGTTTTTGGACACTGTATTTGCGACATGAAAATAAATAGCAATGATTCTCATTTATTGAGAACTTAGCATGTACCAGGTTGCTGATATCAAACATTTACATACATAGAATTTTGGCTATCACACCATTGCCTTTACACCAATGTTACACATAAACAAATTGAAGTACAAAAAGCTTATTTTACTTGCAGGAGTCAGAAAAACCTTTCAATGATAGAAACCTTTGTCTCTCACTTAAACCCTAATTGTGACTCAGTAGATACTAAAATTCCATATCTTAAACCCCAGATGTGACAGATATTGCTGGTTAGGCACTAGTCTTTCTGAATCAAATTTCTTCGTGAGAAGTAAAAACTAATGAGAATAATTTTTGTATCGTATAGTACTTAGAAGATAAATTAGTTCATAATATACTGTGGAAACTTAGGGGAACCATAATTGACTAACCCTGTGCAACTAATTCTGGTATAACAGAATGCTCACAGTGTTTCATCACAGAATTACAATGCTAAATAAAATAAGAGAGGAATTACAGATTAAGTAGCATTATACTATTGTTCTTTGTAGTGCAGAGGAATTGTCAACATTAACTAACTGTGAGTAGGTCAATGGGACACTAAAATTCAGCTCTATTTCCTAAAAACCAAAGCAACCCCCCAAACCACAGATAAATGAATAAACAAATAAATAAATAACAAAGAAAACTAGTTTATCATTGAATTATGTGCCAGGAACTATTCTAATAGTGTATAATCCTCTCAACTAAAAAAGGGGAAACATTATCTAAAACCTGGTAATTATTATTGGGAAATCTTTCTCTGAAGTGTTTGACTTGACTGTCTGTTTATTGGGCTATTTCACAACTTCTTAGTGGTAGAGTTTATCTTGACCATTTTGTTCTGGTAAAGGCCTAACAGGTTTCTGTTACTATTGAACATTATCTAGTCCTGTAGCAAACCATGCATCTTATTCTTCTGTAATGTAGTTTCTCAAATGCTTTTTTAAAGTAATTACAGTCATCTACCTGTTACCTCATTAATTTGTGAATTAAATATGATCTTTGCCACACATTCATTTTACATCAGTAGGAGAGTCATGTTTTGATAATTTTTGAAATTTTGACACTTTTGGAGAATATGCATGAAAATGCCCAAGTCAACTAGCCTAAAAAACTTAAATAAACTACAGAGATAAAGAAATGCTTCATAAAGTATTGTGAAGGATATGATTTTTGCTGCACACGTTAACAAGTTAGCTCGCCACAGATTCATTGGTGCTGGCAGTGGGCATAAGATTCCTGGGTCAGAGCAAAGGACTTTACCGTAGCACAGCAGGCAGGATCAATGCCATGCTTGCACAGGCTCCCCGTGCACTTTCTTAGCCTGTGGTACAATGCAAAGAGAGGTCCAGATGAATTCTGCCCATACAGCAAGTGTGTGTCACAGTGAGGAGCTGCAATTTTACATAACTCTAATCTTTTTACTTTGCTCCTAGCAAACTGTCCAAATTTTGACCCAAAGGGAGGTATTATTTTCGTTATCCTCCACAACAAAGTCTGTTCCTTGCCCTGGAATGAGGGAGACACTGTGTCTTCCAAGGTCATTAACTGCACATACACCCTGAGGTATTGTCCAAAGAGCTACTGCCTTTGCTGAAGAACCTTGAGATATCGTTCCACATATGCCTAAGGGACTGTTAAGCCCAGACAGGTTTTCATATCACGAAGCAATACAGTCTGTCTCCCTTCTCACCTCCTCATCTCCTAACCTCTCATCCTCACTTTGGATGGTGTTTTTCTTTCAGATGCACACACTTTTGATAACTTATTCCTCACTGATGACAGCAATGATTGTAGCTTGTTTTTATAATCTGAATATTTGATGATCTCTGTAGGATGAATGGTTGAGAACAATTCTATTAGGTGAGAGATAGAAGAGAATCTGCTTTTGTTAGTCATTTCATACTGATGAGGTCAAATCAATTAAAATTTCATAACCACAGGAAAATAAAATAACCTTTGAGATCCAAAGTAGATAGTGATTATGCTTGTTTCCTGTGCACCTATGGGTAATGTTGTATAACTAATAACATAAACTTGTATACGTCTGTAAGTCTGTATATTTGTACTTGAAAAAAAATCTGTCTTTTGTGTAAGCATAAAATATGTTTTTAGTTTGCAGTGGTTCTCAACATTCCTGATGTCCTGGACCTTTAATACAGTTCCTTTAACTGTATTAAAGTTACTCCACAGGTTGAGAACTGCTGCTCTAGAAGGTACTAATAAATTAAATTGCAACATCTCAAACTAGAAAAACTTTGTTTTCATTAATTTATACTGATAAAGAAATGCTTAAATAAACAAAATAGTTTCAAAATTTCCAGTGAATAAAGAAATAAATCTTAATTCTTTAAATTTACAGGATTTTGTGATAAACAATTCTTCTTGGATAAACTGTTAGCTTAGAAAAATGTTTAGAGTGTATGCTTATATAGTGAAGGTAAATCTTGGAGCTTATATCAGTATAATAATTGTGTATATGTATTTAAATTAAATAGCTATATGTTTTTTCCTTGAGTTTATCACTGTAAAAGATGATGTAAGCATTTTATTATTTATTTTTAAGAAATTTGTATTTGTTTTTAAGAAAGAAAATAATCTGAACTTTCTAAACTTCTTATACAGGTTATCTGATGAGGTTAGCTTCATAAGTCATTATATGACATCTTACTTTATGACTAAGTTAAATTTATTAAATTTACCAAAATAATAATTATAATATAATTTTTATAGCACTGGATTGTTTTTTTCTTTGTCAATTTCCAAGATCTTTAGGTAACTTAAAGGTTGATTTATTCACTATAGTTCATTAGTGAATAATGTTGACTATCTGAATACTTTCTTAGTAAGACTGAATAATGAAACATTGATTACAAAGCATACGTTTAGGTGAATGTACTTTTGTTTTTTTTATATGCTATTGAGGGATTTTATCTTTGGTTCATGTTAATGAATATGTTTATTTTTACCATTTTTAAAAAGGTACAATATGTGTATGTGGCTATAGAGAGTTGCATTCGTCTGTTTTTAAACTTTGCTACTCCATTGAAATATTTGGTTGTGACACATTTAGAGCTTTCTCTCTCCCACTTTTCTCTCGGAAGTGAGTGACTTGGATTCAAAATTATTCATGCATATAGTTTAGAGCAACAGTGGTATGGAAAATAATGGAGAGATGTTAATATTTTCAAGAGTAGAATAATTTGGTTGTAAAGTATAGATTTACATTGTTCCATAAAATATAGAGTATAACAAAAAACACTTGAAGAAATGTAGCAGATTATAAAAGGTTGAGGGTAGTGGATACTATTTTCTTTCATTCATAAGACTTAAATTAGTCTTCTATTGCTGTTGTAACAATTTATCACATACTTTATGACTTAAAATACTCCAAATTTATTATCCGACAGTTCTGGAAATCAGAGTCCAAATGGGTCTTGCTGGGCTCAAATGAATATGACAGCAGAGTAGCATGCCTTTTGAAGGCTGTAGAAAAAAATCACTCCTTTAACTTGTACTTCAGTTCCAGAAGCTATCTCCATTGCTTGGGTCATGGATCCTTGCAGCCAGCAGTCACATGGCGCTGACATCTCCTTCCATGGTCATATCTCCAACACTCCTGCCTTGGGCTATTCCTTTGGATTTGCATTGGATCTATCTATATAAGGCAGGATAATCTCCTCATCTCAAAGTTCTTAACTTAATAAAATCTGAAAAATCCCTGTTGCCATGTAAACATATCCACAAATTTGGAGATTAGGATATGGGCATCTTTTGGGAGAGGAAGGGTACATTATTCTGTCAATTACAGAGTTTAAAAAAAAAGTGAAATGTGTTGAAAATCTTATCTATTTATATTAACTTCACTAGTTGTATTAGTTATCCATTGCTGCAAAAAAATATTACCACTAATTTAGCTGTTTAGAATAGCATATTTATCATCGCTGGTAAGGTCTGGGCATGGTATGATGGGTCCTTTGCTTCAGGCTCTCTCATGATGTGGAATTAAGTTCCTACAGGGCTGTTTGGTTATAAGCCTCTGTCCCCAGCTGGCCAGCAACAGAAGCCACACTCAGTTTTTTCCCATGCGAATATCTGTCCCAGGACTACTGGCCTCATCAAAGCATACAAACTGAGAAGACCATAGTGAATCTTCTAGAATGAAAGAAGTCACAATTCTCAAAGACATAAATGATAGCCTCTCATCATTGCATTATCTCAACATAGAAGCAAGCTTAAGAAGGTGGCTTTGTGGCCAGCTGCAGTGGCCTCTAATCCTGGGAGGCTAAAGCAGGTGGATCACCTGAGATCATGAGTTCTTGACTGGCCTAAGGAAGAGGGAGATCCCATATCCACTAAAAATAGTAAAAAAGGAAAAAAAAACTAGCCAGGCATTGTGATAGGCCCCTGTAGTTCCAGTTACTTGGAAGGCTAAGGCAAGAGGCTCTCTTGAGCCCAGAAGTTTGATGTTGCTGTGTGAGCTATGATCACGTCTAAAAAAACAAAAAAGAAAAGAAAAAAGAATAAGTGGCTTTGCATGAGGTGGTAAAATTGTTAATACTAGAAGGTAGGGATTAATTATGAATAAGTTAAATTACAATATAATAATTGTAAAGTCTGCCTGCAAATCTCCTTTTCCTTTCTATTGTTAATTCCACTTAGGTATATATTTAATCACATACTTTGAATTTTTAATCTCTGTAAGTTCAATTTGGGTGTTTTTATATGTTTTATATCTTTCTTAACACGCTCATGATTTCCGGTAATTTATTGAACATGTGGAGTAATATGTCATAGCTAATCAATATCCTTGTCCATTAATTCTGTCATAAGTATCATATCTGAGTCTGTATCTTCTTTATATTTTTTCTTAACCACACAGCATATTTTTCGACTTCTTTTCGTACCTGAGCATTGTGAACTTTTTGTTTGGGGGGTGCTTATTTGTTGTTGTTTCTGTACTCCTTCCGATGATTTTCAGCTTTGATCTTAGGTGAAATTGTGTATCTCGGAAATACTTTCAAGGGTAGCTTTTAAGATTTTCAAGGTCAGATCAGAGCAGACTTTAAATTAGGGCTAATTTGTCTCCACTACTGACTACTCTTCCCAAAGTGCCTTAGATTATAAGGTATAACAATACAGCCAGTGGGACAAAGGCTACTCTTATCTCTGTGTGAACCCTAGAAATTGTTTTGCCTACCCATTTCACAATGACAATTTTTCCCTGTCTTTCTGTTACCAGAATTTCTTCTTCGATAGGTCTTTGGTCTCGGGAATTCAAAGAAAGAATCCATGGACCACAGATCAGTGGCAAGGCAGGATTTAATTACTAGACAAGAATATAGTAAAATCACCAGAACTTATGGCAGAGGGAAAAACCCAAGTCATAAACTATCCCCCTCTGCCTGTGTTCTATGTCTAGGACGATTTATATAGCCTAACAAGTGAATGGATTCAGTCCTTTCTGTGTTGGGGCAAGGTTAAGGAATTTAATTCATTTAATGACAAATGAATGGACGCAGTCACTTCCACCAGGGGTAAGGTGAATGAACCTGTCCTTCCCTGAAATTGTTCAGGCCTAGGAAACTTACATGAAATTGACCAGACCTAGGAATTGGGGGCAGGGTTCCCTGTTTAGCCCCCAATACCCTGCACTGGGGCCACTCCCAGCCCCAGAAGCTGCGTGTTTTCCCAGAAGGCAGCCTCACTCCTGCAGCGCTGCACCCTAAGCAAGGGAAAGGAGAGTTGGCTCAGGCAGTGGGGTGGGCTCTGCCGAATTCTCCTTTACCTAACTAGGGATCCACGGGTTCCTCTGCTCACCAGCTCTCTGCCATACGCGGTTCTCCAGCTTTCACCTCCCCTCCTCCGCTGCTCTAACACCCGGGGGCGGAGATGCAGAAGGTGCGCAGGTCCTCCTGGTGGCTGACGCTGACCCAGCTCTGGAGCACCCGCCACCATGTGTCAATTACACGCATATTCTGATCACCGCTCAGTTTTCCAGCCTCCCTCTGCGTGGATCTCTTCTGACCACTACCCTGCCTTTCGACATTTGCTGCCTTCATCTGTGAACTCCCAACTCCTTGTTTTCAACTCAGGGAGACCACTGGGGTCACCCTGAATTCCCTTGCTGAGGTACAGCCTGGAAACACATCTGTGGCAAGGAGGAAGTTGAAATGACCCTGAGGCTCACCTTATGTGCCTTTCTTTGCTCAGGGATAAATGAACTTAGCTGCCAGTTGTCCATATTGTAAAAACTCTAATGGGAAATTTTTTGTCTAAACTTTTAATTGTGTATCATGGGAGCGTAAATTCAACCCCTGTTTTCCCATCTTGGCCAATAGTGAAAGTTTTAGAATATTGTTTTTCTTATTTTTAATGTTTTATTGTAAGAAGCAAAAGTATTTTCTTTTTGAGGTCATGGTGAGTTTATTACCCAACCAGCATAACCTAATTGCATCCAAAACCATTTTCAAATCAAACTTTAAACTACTCAGAAGAACAGATTTTTTTTTTTAATCGCTAAATAGTGAACAGATTAGGACCCTTTAAAAGCCAGCAGTCGACTATCCCATGTCACTATCACAGACAATATAACAATTTGTATTGTTTTTTCTTTCTTTCTTTTTTTCTTTTTTTTTTCTTTTTTTTTCTTTTTTAACAATGAATGGTACTACTTTAGCCCTTTCTAGCATCCTAACCAAATAAACACCCTCAGCTCTTACAAAGACTCAATATGGCATCACACTCATGGTAAAGCTAAAAAGAAAAGAAAAGAAAGATGATGAAAGAAAATAAAAAGTCTGTGATTAGAAACTATAACCCAGAGTCAGAAGAGAGATCTGAGGGACATGGTAGAAGGCTATTGAACATAATGGGAAAATCCAATGGCCCAGTGATTTGCTGGGGATGTAAGCCTAGGCCATTAATAAGAACTATAACCAATTAAAAACATAAATAGAAAAAAAAATTCAGGACAGGCATCTTTCAAAAGCCACTGAATGCTGTAATTGCTATAGTGAGTAAGGCACTCCTCCACAGCAGAGTGCAGGACCAGAATGGATGCAGAAGCTAAAGCATGCTGCATGCAATTGCTGATGGCTTCTTGGAACCCTAGCCAAGAACATGATCTGATAACCCAGCCAAGTTTAAAAGCAGACACACTCAAATGTAGAATCATTTCTGGCTGAAATGAATATTCCGTGTTGTTTAAAATCCAGAACCATTAAAAGCCATGTGGTCTGAGGAAGCACTAAACATCTTGAATCTTCCTGTCCTCTTTTGTAGAAATAGATGGCTACTGAATGAACAGCTCTAGAAAATTTCTCTGTTCCATAGCAGTAGAAGCTGCATTCATTTTATAGCCACATAGGTTTTTTGGCTTAAGGGGACTTTACTGTCTCAACACTACTTTTCCTTTTAAAGATATTCTCAAGGTTAGACTGTCTTAGGGATAAACCAAGAGGAATGATTCTGGCTTAAAAGCCAACTGGCTTACTGAGACTCTCACCTCATCCCCGAAGCCAGGAAGGTGCTGGGATATTTGGCTCTTCACCTTCTCCTCTCTAGAAGGAAATAAATTATCCTGGGTTTGTTTAACCAACGGATGCCCTCTCCTTGGATCTTGGTCTCTGTAGTGGAGATTTTGTTCCAGAGGAGTTCAAGTCTCCGTGTGTATTTGAACTTGCATTTCTCTTTCTCACTTCCCAGTACAGAGGTTCCAAAGCTATCCTGGTCTTTTCCTACTTCATTGCCTGTTCATTTGTTCTTCATTTCCTCTTCTTTGTCTTTTTCTCTAACAGTGGGGGCTATACTGGTTCCCCAGTTTCCCAAATTTTGGCCAAATCCTAGGAGAAATAAATCCTAGAATGACAAAAATACTTGTTAAATATAACTAAATTCTATATGGGTTCATAACAGCTAGGATGCCTGCAGAAGAAAGCAAAGGGCAGTCCCCTCAGCAGATCACTCACGTATGCTGACAGGTGAGTACTTTGGAGAAGGGGCTGTTCTCATAAAAGGCTTTATTTTGAAATAAAGGCTCCATACTATGGGAGGCTGTGGTCTGCCACTTCTCAGCCAGGGGCACACATGGCTCAGAGACTCATGTGGGCAAAGCCAGAGGAGAAAGCAGCTCTGACAGCACCACACCTCTTCCCTGGCTATCAGGGCAGGTGACTCTTCAGAGGGAGCTGCAGCTTTCCTGTGATCTAGCACCCTCAGGGGCTTTCCAGACTGTGTTCTGGGAACTCTGGGACAGACAGGTTAAGAACATTGGGCAGGATTGGATGTCCTTCTGTAAGAGGGCAGGGAGAGTTTCTCTCTCGGGGCTACAGGAGACAGGACTGAGAGAAGAAATGGACTTGCACCTTAAGTCAAGTAAATAGTTGATTTCTAGTTCACGAAGACAGTATTGACAGTGTGGGAAATAGAAGCTAAATATCTATTTTACCTATCTATCTTTCTCTTACAAGTAATCTCTAACATAGAATATAGTGGATTATTCTTCTTTTGCTGAAATAAATCTTTCTAAATTAATATTTAATTCTTGGTGTTCCTTCAAAAATCAAAAGCAAATAAAATTCTGAGCATTTCACTAACAATGGCAAACATTTATTGGCATAAATGCAATATGAATCTTCTCTGTAATACCAGGGTATAACTGGACAAATCAAAAGTTCAACCACAGCCATAATTTAGTTTATAAATAATCTCATTAAATCAAGTATATCAAATTCATATTAGGGAATGAAGATCAACTCTATATTTGGAGAAAAAGTCTGTAATATTCTACTCCCTTACCCCCGCAAACAGATTTATTACTTTGCTTACAAAGTCTTTCCTTCATAAATGGTAATAAATTCACTATCGAATAAGGTGAAGATCTTAAAAAAAACTTGAAGAATCTCAATTCCTGAGAAATTTGCCTATATATCTTAACAGTTAAAATTTGAAAGAGAATGTGTAACAGGATCTTAGAGTAAGTTATAGGGTTTTTAAAATTTTTTTAAACTTTTAAAATTATTATAGGGATATAATAGTCGCATATATTTATAGGCTAGAGTTTGGGAGTCAACCTGTGGTTGATTCCTTTTAAACAGCTTCCCTGTAACTGGGCTTGGCGAATCTGGGGAGACAAGACTCCAGACATCTCTGGCCGGTGGGATCTGCCTATGATCATCCCTTTGAAGATACAGGGAGCCAGCAAAGGACTTCTGGACCCCAGGAGGAAGACAAAAACAGTGGAAAACTGGCAAGTGGCTGCGT